>OMPJ01009165.1:8003-28603 GCA_900312935.1 Carapus acus | reverse complement strand
TTAGGATTTATTTATTTATTTATTTATTTATTTATTTTTCTTATTATTATTATAAATTATCATTGTAAGTTATTTTGCTCAAAGTCGATAATACATCTTTGTTGTGCTAATAGAAGTTTTTGTTTTTACAGATTGTCATTATCATGAGAGGGCTACCAGGAAGTGGAAAAAGCCATGTAGCTAAGCTAATTCGGGTGAGTAGAGATTGCCACGCAGAATGAAATATTGCTTCATCGCACAGTTACGCCTGAAATGGTTTACAAACACTAAAGCCTTTCCAAAAGATTCTGAGAGTGTAGCCGAATAATCCCTCGCCATCCGTCATATACTTCCTCGGAAAATCTTGTAAATGTAAACTTTATGATGTCCTCAATCTTGTTTTTGCAAAGGATAAAGAGGTAGACTGTGGCGGCGCCCCACCGAGAGTTCTGGTTTTGGATGACTATTTCATGACCGAGGTTGAGAAAGTTGAGAGAGACCCAGACACAGGGAAACGAGTCAAAAACAAGGCAAGTGTTGATATAATTGGCTTTGCCATAACGAAATGCCCACATCTTCCATTAGTCACTTACTATTGCGAACATGTTTCTCATTTAGGTTATGGTGTATGAGTATGAACCAGAGATGGAAGACACGTATAGGAGCAGCATGCTTAAGACGTTTAAGAAGACATTGGACGATGGCTTTTTCCCCTTTATCATTATCGACACGATCAATGACAAGGTGAAGCATTTTGATCAGTTCTGGAGTGCGGCCAAAACAAAAGGATTTGAGGTGAGCAGTGAGACAGTTGGAAAGCTTTCAAAGGTACGATTGGTCCAGCGCTGAAGAGTTCATCTATTTCTTAAGGTGTACGTGGCAGAAATTACTGGAGACACTCAGACGTGTGTAAAGCGAAACATCCACGAGCGCACATCGAAGGATATACACAAGGTTTGTGTAGGCTTGCAATGTCTGAGTCGTAGTTTCGATCTAGGTGTGACACATTCGTATTTATCTATTCGCTATCCAGATGGCTGACCACTGGGAGTCTTCGCCACGTCACATGGTACGCCTGGATGTAAGATCTCTGCTTCAGGATGCTGCTATAGAGGAGGTGAGGTTGTAAAAACTTGCCACATCATAAGAGAATCTGGGTTCGGAAACGGCACTCATTTGATATGTTTCTAGGTTGAAATGGAAGACTTCAATCCAGACGACGAGCTCAAGGAACCCAAGAGAGAGGAGGAAGAAGAGGGTGAAATGGTAGGATATGGAACATTTTCATTTGATAGTTGCATCAACGGTTGGTTCCATTCATATGCTGTCACATAGGGCTAACTTCAAAAAAAATCAAAATCTCTGAATTTGATATCTAAATCTTGATGGAAAAGATGGCAGAATGTTCAGAAAAATATAAAGCCCAAATGACTAATAACTGCCTCTATGATATATCCAATCAGCTTTTGGTGGCTATTTGTCCTCTTTCCCAGGAACGCTTATGTATTTATGATCCTAAATAATCAGTCCTCTCTCTTGCATCATTACATCAATAATGTCTTTTTCATATCATAGAGTTTGCAATAATAAATCACCGCCTTGTGTGTAGTGACATATCTGACACAGTGATAAATAGGACAAATCTGCATGTAAAAATGAGAAAATACAGCTGCGCATCATAAACAAACCCTAACTAAAAAAAAAGACAGACTAAAACAAGCACCCAAATGATTGATACGATAAAGCTTTACTATCTTTACAATATATCTTATTCAACATAATTTAGTATTTTTTTTAGTTAATTTAGTATTTTTAGGTTTTTAAAAAGTATATTTTTTGGTGTCCCTTTTCATTCAATTAAATTATATCATATTTCAAACTGCTCAGACACAGGTGACTTGACAAATAGACAGTCAAACCTGCAAAAAAAACAAAAAAAAACTTCCATCTCTTTATCTACTCATTTTCATTTCAATATATTACAAACAAAAGCATCAAAATTCAATGGCTGATGCAGTGTACTGTAGTTACAAGCCCTCATACTCATTACCAGTCTCGTCGTGATTGAGCAGTTGTGTTCTTTGACTTGATTTCTTAAATTGTGTGGTATATACTGACTTGGAATCGTACTCTCTACAACTGTGGCACCGGTCTTCTCATACTCTATTTGATGGTGTAGTTCTAAGTTTACATGGGTGTATGCAAACTTAAGCAGAATTGAAGTACAGTACAAAAGGCAGGTGCAGTGTTGCTCCCTGTTGTGCGTCTCCATGTTCAAGTGTTGCAGTTGTTGTTCCCTGAGCGGTAGCAGCATCGCAGTTGCTTACATCTTATGCATGCTGCGCTCTAATCTCATCTTGATATGGCACTGGATTTCACAATTTCATGATTTTTGCCCTACTGTCAAACCTCTGCAAAGAGGCAGACACCTCAGAAAGCATCAGCACCTAACTCCAAGCTGCAAATTGTTCTTATTTATTAGTGAAATTACTTGAATGTTCAGCTTGTACACGAGGAGGTCCTCACTCATGTCGAATGGTGCCAGAACTTGTGTTAGGACTTGACCTCAAAAGAATATTATACAGGAAACAAAGCAAAAAAACATAAATATCATATGGGTCATCATATTTACTGCTACAGGTTGGCAAAGGTTGCAATGTTCACATCTTGTTGAGTCTTTTATCATGATTCTGTGCACGCATTGTGTTTTTTAATTAGTCAGTGCAGGACATCTTGGACTTTGTTCACGCATTGATTGTATTTATGAAATATTGTCCAAAAGTATGTCTGTAGTCGTGATTTGGTAGACTTCATTACATTCTGTCTTTACACTTCCCGAAGAGAACATTATTTTGGTATCCATGCTGAATTCCAACTATCTATTTTTAAGCAAAAGGTAACGTACAACTCCTATCTCTATGGACAATGGGATTTGAACACAAAACCCTCAGAGTTTTCCATGAAAGCTATTCGCAATCAACTTTCAATGAATAACAGCAGTTTTACCACAAGGAGCAATGTGCTTAACTTTGAGAAACAGGCTCTCGCCCATGTTTGTCAAGCAACTTTTTGTAACAGTTTTGGTTTGTTTTGGTCATTGCAAATGTTTCAGCACTCTCTGCTCATGTCCAGCTACATGGCAAGTGCAATGTCTTCCATTTGCTCACCAAGCGTTTTGTGCTAGCTCTCCTCTGAGCTGGTGAGCATTTGACCTTAATAGTATTTGAAAAACACAACGCTGATTCAAACACTCGTAAATGTGCAGAAAGCATCACTAGTTTTCTAAAAAAAAAACAACAACAAAAATACCAAAAAACAGGTGTTCCGATGGAAGTGCTGCCACTAATGCTGGCAGCTAAGATCGACTCAGATGGAGTCGCTCGTCCTTACTGTTGTAAATTCTTCTTGGCATTTGATTGTGTCTTACAAAATCTCAATAAGTGTTTACAACAGATTTGCCCTGGTCAATGAAAAGAAAAAGAAATTCTGAAAAGAATGGATACTCTCCACTATGTCGCTTGTCTGATATACCATTAAGTAGACGCTACCTAGTGGTATATGAGCAGTGTGAGACTGATAAGATGCTGATCTGATAACTTGCCAAAACATCAGCATCATAATTTTGAGAGGGGGAGGCACAATAAGACAAACTGGGTTTTTTTTGTTTTGTTTTTGTTTTCACAAAATGAATACCTAATGAAAAGGTGAAAAGCATAAAAATGCAGGACCACTGATCCTGCAGTCAAAATAGGTGTGACACATTTTAATCTTGTTTTGATTTCACAGATAAAATGCAACACAGTCAAAACTACTAATCATTGTTCGGTATAAAATTTGTCTTACATTGACAGACTCGAATGCACGCAAATTGTAGTGAAGAGTTGTGTATTTGTTCTCCTAAAAGCTGAAGTTTGTGCAATCTCGTCCACTAAAACATCATCCTTAGTTAAAACTGAACACAAATATCATCACGAGGCAGCAGTTTGCTTAGTGTTGAGTTAAAGCACAGGCATATTGCTGTAAATGTCAGTGGTGTATTTTTCTTTGTGGGTAGTTTTTGTCCCTCACCAAAGCACAGACATTTGCTGTTGACACACTTGCATAACTGTTCAAAAATGTGTGCGAAAAAGAAAATAAAATCCCACACAAAACAAATTGAAACCCAAAGGAAAGGAGGGATTTTAGAGGAGGCGATGAAGCGGCTTTGTTCCAGCCTCCAGCACAGCAGATGTGATGTGACCTCACCATGTTTGCATGCCAGTCTGTCTACGATGTTCTAATGTGTGTGTCACAAGATTCACCATGTAGCCTGTCCTTGTCCACTAACCTCTGCTAAACCAGTCTCCTCTCTTCACAGCCCACCTGCTGTCTTTTCCCCTCTTTATCTCTGCCCCATGCTCTCCTCTCTCCTCCTCCTGATGTACTACTGTGTGTTCATGGTGGAAATGTAACTGTGGAAGTGTCTCTCTTGAAAATTTAGGGCTACATTCCAAAAAGCAAATGGGAGATGGACACGTCTGAGGCCAAACTTGGTAGGTATTTCCGCACCTGCTCTTTGTTCCTTTATATGTGTTGTTGTTGTTTTACATTTGTGTTTGTTGTTGACAAGTTAATGCTATAATCCTCACAGTAGTTTACCCCCCGCTTCAGATGTGATGTTTATGGTCCATCTAGTAGCTGTGATGCCTCCATGACACTTAGCCGAAAAGAAGTTCAGCCTGCACGATATAGGGACAGTCCAGATCAGCGTTGCATATTGTCACAATTGTCGGTATTATAATGTTCCATTTGCAGGATTACACCGCATTTGGCATCCTCGGTGGTTGTCAGTTGCTCTTAGTCACCACTAGATGGCAGTATAATGTAGTCAGGCCTGCATGCTACAGCACCTCTGCTCCTCTCAGAATGCGCAAAGTGAGGGTTGTTTTATTTTCAGGTCCATCAGTTTTCATGCCGCTGGTTTCATTAGCCACATCTATAAATTACACATCACATGCCTTTGTTTTGTTTTTTTACCGCATGGGACCTGTGTGCCACATTGGACCTTTATGGTCTGTGTTTTTCTCTATGTTAAGCCTTTGCTCATCGTCGCTAAAACTTTGGCACATTTGCCTTTGTAAAGGGGTTGCGATCTTGTTGTTGCTTTTGTTATTCAGTGGAGGGCACGATGCAAGATGCCGATCCTCAAACAGAGTCCAGAGAAAGAGCCCTGCAGCAGATTTAGTGCCTGGATAGTCGATACCGGGGTCCCATATCTTGCAGGCTGAGAATACTGTCAAATTGTCCTCGCATCCCGTTATTAGAGGGCGCATCTGGACTCAGTGGCTATCTTCCTTTTTGTACAGACAAGCTGGATGGACTGAAGAGCGGCGGCAAGAGGAAACGAGATGGGGAGCACATGTCCGGCATTGAGGACTACCTCCAGCTGCCAGACGACTACGCCACACGCATGTCTCAGCCCGGAAAGAAGCGGGTAAAGACACGCCACCACGCATCATCATCGTCTTGCCTCGTTTTCACGATTTCGACTCATCTGCGCTCGGCTGTAGAATTTTCTTCCTTTCCTGTAACACTCCACCTACACCCTCTCTCCGCCACAGGTCCGATGGGCTGACCTGGAGGAGCAGAAAGAGGTGGACCGCAAGCGTGCCATCGGCTTCGTGGTGGGTCAAACGGACTGGGAGAGAATAACGGATGACAGCGGTCAGCTGGCGCAGAAAGCTCTGAACCGCACTAAGTATTTCTAAGAAGATAATCGTGCATCTCTTGTGTCGACTCCTCACCGAAAGGTACGTGTGTCACTCTTAGAATTAATGCTGACGTTACCCTTTTCACATGATGCATTTGTCACAGCTGGTCTGTCATTGCTCTCACGGCAATGTTCTATGTTTTTATCAGAATCTGCCACTCAGGAGATTTTATTGGTTACTGTTTTCACACGAGCTATTTTCAATGCATAGGTGCACATTCATTGATGCTTTTCTCTGCCTCGCCGCCGCCGATTTCAGCAGAGTCAATCTGAGCTGATCGGCGCTGAGCTGACGAGTACTTTGCTCTTGCCACCATTCCTCAAAGCGCTCAGTGTCAATAATTGTCTTTGTTTACAGGTACAGAGATTGTCACAAGGCAGCATCTTGAGGTGACACGTGAGTCTCATCAAAGTGGATCTTTGTTGGACTGTTTAGTTTTGTTTCAATTCTAAAGATACAACCATGTTTTTATTTGTACTTTTAGACTTGGCCTTGTGAATATTAAAACAAATGCAAAACGCAGCTGTTCTCTTCCTAGTCCCTGTGTAGATATCTGCTTGCTTTGCTGTTTTATACCTACCGTGCTTAATGTATAGCTGTAGCACTCTTCCTTGTTCTTGCCTACACAACAGGATAAAATAAAAAGATGTCAAGGCACGTCTCGGTGGAGTCATGCAACCGTCTTTGAGGCTTTTCCTTCCGCCGCCGCGTAAAATGTTCACGTTCTGGACTTTTCTGATGGCTGAGGATTGTTGTGCCTCAGGTACAAGTGTGTCGATTAAAAAGAAAGAGGAAAACATCCACATCAGCACATCTGAGATCTCCTTGATCTGTAACCACTTGGCACTCTTAGACTTTTAATTTTCAAGTGTATGCGCTTCAACCGCTAATGCGTATGTCCATCAGAGGCTGATTATTATCAGTCAACAAATTTCCCTCTGTGCCACCTCGACAGTGTGGCACAATCGGGTTGAATTTACTCAGAATTCTGACTTCTTATTGGAAAGTTTCCATGCAAATCCTCAATTTGTGAACAAAAATATTTGGAGGCCTCAGCCGATATTTCTGGTAAGTGTCTATTAGACACACTTAAAGTCAGTGTGACTTGCTGGGTCACACTGACTTTAAATCTTGAGTTTTCATTGATTTTACTCACTGGGAACACTTAATACTGTCTCTAATCGAAGCATCCATCATGATGTGAGACATTAAACACACACAGGACCCATTAGCCTGTGTGTGTGTTTGTGAATTTAAACATCTCACTCGTGCTATGATCGGTAAATATTTGTGAATAATTCTCAATTTGCGCAATTGAGAGATTTTCAACACTGAAGACTAATTTCAAGAAAGGAGCGCGAAGAACTGAACTGAAGATCGTATTTTTCACCACTGAGTCAGGAGCTGGACTATCTATAAATTGGGGGAGCGGGTCCTTGTAAGTATGGAAGACGGGAAGGAACAGGCTACACAGGACACGCACCTTTTATCAAGTCTGGGCATTCGGCAGTCACGTCTTCATTCCAAGTATATGCTCTCATGTATATTGAAAACTCATGTAAAACAATCTATTAAATAGTTTTCTGTCCTGGTGTGAGTCTTTATGCCATGCTCATTAAGAAAATTGTCTGGGACACCTACCATGTATTTGGCACTTGGTGCTGTGAAAGTACGGACTTACACAGACTTGAGATTCAAGTGAGAACAATGTGTATAATTGCTATATGGGCTACCTGATATAGCAAAATACATATTTGTTGAGCTTTATTGCACTGTTAGTACTAACATGATCAAAAAAAAAAAAAGAAAACACAGTTATGTAACTACAACCTTGCTGATCACTTGATGCATGTCTGGTCTGTTACACCAAGCCTGGTTTGTAAAAAGGGTGAATTTGCCACAGTTCTCATCCCGTGTGACCCTGAAACTCTGCTGGCACGTTGCCGTCCAGTTTACAGATCACCTTGTAAATGGCTTTCTTCCAGGATGGATCACGGTCTCTTTGCATGGAGATGGAAAAGTAGAATTCTCTCAGCGTAATCTCCGCAACCTCTAGGAATCTGTCAGGGACCTGTTAGACCACAAGAACCAAGGATTATTTAAGGAAGCATTAGTAAGAGTAGTTTTCTCTCGGTTCAAAGAAGTGGTTCTGTTAATTTAAGTAAAGGTAAGTGTGCACATAGTGTCAACATACACAAGAACTGCTTTTAACTCGGCTACCACAGTGTTTATTTTTAGACGTCACACTTGATGTAGGTGCTGTGGTGATGATTAAACAACTCTGACATAACCAGGGTTATTTCCCTACGTGGTGCAAAGCAAATCAATTTAAAGCAGTCATATTTGCCATCATTGTATCGCTTAGTCGTGACGATACGTCTAAATCGTGAGCCATTCAAGTGCTGCATGCTGCTGCAGGCAGAGCACAAGGTGTGTGTGCTGGTGACAGCACGTGAGCTGCGCTGCGGCTTGTTAATTTGTTAATTCCCTGTTAATGGTAAATGTGCACATTAACATGTCGTCTCATTTGATGCATAATGAATATACACATTGAATAATTATGCAGAGCCATTTGCGAATTGCACTAGTTTCCATCACAGCTTTGTAATCGCACATTGTGCGTGTGTGTGTATGTGTGCAGTTACATGTGTGCCAGCCATTGTTAACCAAAAACTGAAATAATAATCGCTCGGCAGTCAGACTCTTAAAGTCAACATGATTTAGGAGCAGGTGCAGAGAAGTGGGTACTTCAGACTCAACAGACATAGAATCCGACAGCCACAGTTTCTATAACCTCTCACTGGCCTCCTGTGTGGATAAGTTGTACTGTTACCTCACCTGGAAGTCGTTGGCTTTGTTGTAGTGCAGGTTGAGAGCTCTGAAAAGTTCCGATTCTCTCCCCACAGTCAGGACCCTCATGTCGGACACCCCCTCCATGACGGCGTGCCGGGCGTATTTCTCCATCTGGATGTAGTAGAACTCTCTGAAGTTACTGAACCACTTGATGAGCTGCGAGGTGACGCAGCGGGTGAACTGTACAGGAGTCGGGACAGAGGTAAGAGCAGGGAAGAAGTCTGAAGGTGAGTTGGATGTGTTAATCTGTCGATAGACATTTGGAAAAATAAATGTGGAAGTGATAACACAGTATTTTATCTCGTAACTGCTGTAACCATAACTGATCTTCTATGGTTGTTTTACATTGATGAATAAAAAGATTTGCAACATTTTCTCTGGATTTTTATTCTATATTGCACACCAGATGTCTGACAAGTTTTTTTGTTTAACTTGAGTTGTCATTTGTCATTCCCTGGCATTTTAATTATACTAGCAATATCAGTAAGCATATCGGTCAGAGACACAGAGTGATTACTGCTTTTTTAAACATTTTTCATTTGCTTGCTGTCTCACCTGGACGTCATTGAAACACGTCTTCAGCACCAATGAGCTGGGGTACCGCGTGTAGAAGAACATAAGCTTTGCTTTCTTCAGGTGGTTCGTGGTCAGACCCTCCTGATGAATTTAACACAATTAAGGATTCAACACATCAAATCACCTCCAGCTTAACTCTCATCCTTAAGCAATGTCTTTCTCTCAAAGGTGACGAGTAAATTGCATCATTTCATTCCATTGTGGTGTGAAGTTATTTTACTCTTTAGGGGCCAGATTTACATCATCTGTACAACAAATTTTTAAATTAGATATATTTTTTCAGTTGTCTCAGCATGTTACTAATCCTTGCCCATACACAGAACTCCATATTGCTTTAAAAATTTGAGTGTACAAATAAATGTTTGATGGGAACACGTTAAGGATACATTGAGAAGATACATGTTAGCCTGTGTCTCCATCTTGACCTTTGGATGTCTTCGACTGTCTGTAGACGACGGCACCAGCGACACATGCTGGCAACTTTTGGGGCCTCTGAGTGACCTGGAGTTGACCTTTGACCTCACTTTGAGTGAGCTCCAAGTTGAGTCAAATGTCTCCATTTTGGTTGCACCAGCCTCGGGGCGTCTGCCCAGGAAGCCTGTTGTGTTTTGGTGACTCTCAGACAGTTTGGTCTCAGAGAACTTCTCTTGGTGCCCGAGGTGGAGTGAGGAATCAGAACAGGGTTTAACTGTTGGCTTCGCATGGAGGACGACGGGGACCAGAGGGGTCGGGACACACTTGTGCACCACTAGAGACAGAGCCTCAGTTTGGACATCTGGGATCAGCTTGCGGTTGCCCTCCCAGCTTGAACCATTTGATTTATTCTCTCTCCAAATGCTTGATTGCAGCTGCAGATCTAGAGGAGCGTCCTCTGTCTCTGCTCCATCCTCAGTGGGAGGAGAAGTGTGCAGCAGCGGCAAACTTTTAAATATGGTGTCGACGGTCTTGCTGGCAGCTTTTGACAGTTCATACTTCAAGACGTCCGCGATCAGTTGAAACTTCTCAGGTTTCGATTGTAAGTAATTCATCAGCTTGACTTTTTTCCAGCCTTGTTGTCTGCCTACGTTACACTCGCCGCTGCTGTGTGAACTTGTGTGTGTACCACTTGTAGAGTTGTGTGGACATTCACCCTTGCTGAAATGTGTCTCCTCTTCCACTCTTCCAGCCGTGAGCATTCGGAGTTGCCCGGAATGCCGGTTCACACTCTGATCCTGTGTCCCTGTCTGGTCATCATGGCTCCTGTGACTCCCTGTGACAGCTTCGCCTCGTCCCCAGGTGTCCTTAAGGCTTTTTGCACCCTCATGCCAGCTCGCCGTGGTGATTTTATCCGCACTAGGACAGTTGGTCATGCCCTTGATGATATTTTCCACCCTAGCACGCTTTGCTAGGCGTCCGCTGCTTTCTGTCCAGTTGCATTGACCACTGTGAGTGGGCGATGGGGTATGGCGTCCTCTTTGGGACAAACTTGCTGTGTTGCTGTCCTTGGATGTGCAGAGGTCCGTCTGTTTTAGGCATGCGCTGGAGTCAGTGCAGCCTGAACCGTAGAGGGAAATCGTTGATGTGTCTGGTTGAGAATTGTAAAGATGCCCAGCAGCGAGGCTGTCAAGGCCCAAGTCACTGTCAGAATACAGGCCTTCATTCCAAAGATTCAGGTCCATGGTTACTGGATCTGATTGAAAAAAAAAACAAAAAAATAATAATTTTTAAAAGTTTGAGACAATGTTGACTCTCAGTGCTTTGCTGTCGATCAAAAAAAAAATTCTGTGAGAATCTGATTCAAATTTATCAAATCGAAACGCACCACCTGTTCCCTAATTTCTTTTGTGAGGTGGTGATTAAAACATAAACTTTGTGTAAATAAGCAGACTCACCTGATGTGACTTTGGGACGTGGTATCTGCAGGCAGTTTGCAGGAGTGGAGGACGGTTGAAGTATTTCTACCGATCCCTGCACAGGAGGGGAGGAGGGGTCTGATGTTCCAACCTATCCCAGCATCCCGTTCTCCTCATCCAAACACTACAGATCACCAGAGTAATGAATAATAATTTCTTCATTCAATTCCTGTGAGATTTGCCTGAATTATTTTGATTTGACCCACTTCAGTTCCCCACCTTGTTTTAACAAATTGAGTCTTGAACAACCGTGTTTTGTTGTTGTTTTTTACGTATTGATTCCTTTTTACATAACATCAGATCATGCTAAAGTGTTTCGTGTAACAACTTCAATATTTGAAGTTTATGTTTCGGTGACTCAGTCATTCGGAGCACTAGCGCCCCTGCCGTCCGTTCACGGTAGCGTCCCCCCGATTGTGTCGCGCGCACATCCGGGTACGAGAGCGCCCCAGCGCTGCTCTCTCCCACCGGTTCCGACCCGGCGGTGCGAGCCCCTCACACCCGACTGCAGCCGTCGTGCCGTGCCGGTACCGGCCTCTATGTCGGCCGCTAGGCCGCCGCGTGTCAGCGGTTAGACAGGTAGGTTAAAAACGTCAACGACCGAAAAATGTCTGTCAACAACTTCTCGGAAATTGTTGGAAAATAAAGAGGAACGGAGTTGTGAGGACTGTGATTGACAGCCTCAAAGTTAGCCACCGACGAATTTCACCTACTGTACCTCGAGTCATTGCGTGTTATTTATTTCATTCAAACTATAGCCTTTTCTAATAATAATTTAAATTTTGTTGGGGTGGATGCAGGTGCGCGAAGTGTTAATACAAACTTAATTTACCCCTTTATTTATGGCAGAAATTGGAATAATTTCGTGTAACATAGGAGGGGAAATTGCGTTCCCGCCAAAATTATTCTCAGCTATGTTAAATTCGGTTTCACGTCGAGAATTTATGAAGAACCTGGTCTTGTTCCATACACGTGTGGCTTTTGGGTGTGTTTGTTTGGGTTCAGTGAGCGGGTTTGACTGGACGATATGATGAACTTCACGATTTAAAGATCCAGACTCGCCCATTCAGATAACAGATATTTTCATTCCTGTAGCTATACATAAGACCACTCACATATCCATATCTGTAGCTCATTCAAGGTTCTACTTTTTCCTTCTATACTTTCCTAATTCTGAAATAGCTTTGCTCAAGTTTAACTTAGACATTTGAGACTGCTTTGAGGAAAATATTAACCCCGGTGTTGTCCACATAGGAGCATCTCGGTCTGGACACTTTCTACCCTGACCCCCAAAACTGTTTGGAGATTTCAAAAGGTTCGATTTGTTCATGCTGTGGCCCATTTTCAGCTGCTCCACACGACATGTCAATGTTCACCTCCACCCTTCTCAGGCATCCAGGACAGGAATGGTTCCATTGTATGTCAAGCAAATGAGGCCAAAACACTCGCACATCACTCATCGAACGGCATGCAGAGCCGTTGAGCAGGAGTCTCCAGTGCTCAGACTGCAGTTTTGAACAAAAGTATTAAAAAAATAAAAAAAACATGTCCCTCCATTTTTCATTGATAAGAAGATATATTTTACCTTCTACGTTTGTTCTTTTGGAAGGTCGGACAAATAAGGATGGTGAAACCATGCAGGTCCCTGAATGTTTCACCTGTGCAAGGGAGATTGCATCTTTTCAAACAATTCACAGCTGAAAGCAATAAGGTGAAACATAATATTTACCCACCTTAATTCTCCCCATAAATCCTAAACTGTGTATAGCTAATTGCAACTATTTGAGTGGTGGTGCACGACAGTTTTTAAAGTAACTAGACCTCTGGTCCCGTGATGTGATTAACCAAATCACATCTAAAAAGAAGTTGTCTGATTTTGTGTGTTAGCACTATGGGGTTACTAATTATGCATTTCTTACTTCCAGGCTAATAACATGCTGCTTCAACAGAAGGTGTCTGGTAAGTGTTTGTGTGCAGAGAAGAGTTTTGACGCTCAGTGAGGAAACTTTGGGTGTTCCACCACGTGAAACTTGCCATGAAATCCTTCATCTGAGGATACGGCCACCTCTCCCTCCCTCCGTAGGCCCTTCTGTCTTTGGCCAGAGCATTTATTCGAGCTCTCAGCTGTAAGTGTCCTCATTACTCTTATTGCAAAACACTCTACTCATAATACTAACACTTGTACCTCAAATATTCAGGCCAGCTGTGTGATAATCTGAATAATCATCTTGGCTGATGTCGAACATAAGTCTGTATTAAGACACAAATTTTTATTTTATCTGTCAACATTTAGGGCGTTTGAGTCTCCAGTGAGCGTCCTTAATGTTAGATACATAAAAACATCTGCAGCGCTGGGTATGCTGTCCTCTCTTTTTACTTTGTGGATTTTGAATGCCTTATCGTTTTCAACCATCAAATTTGTGTCAACTGTTGCGTTTCTGCACACAGGGGATGAGGTCATCACAGCCAAAGCACCAGCCTTTCCCGAATCGGTCACGGAGGGAGACGTGAGGTGGGAGAGAGGTCAGTATATCGCAACCAACCTAATGGAGGTTTGTGGGTGATAATCTGTACAGTATATTGTTGAGTCGTCTCTTTTGTGTAATTAAAAGGTGCTTTGTAATTGTTGTTGTTGTTTTTCTTGCAGGTGTGGGTGACACTGTATTAGAGGATGAGGTTGTGGCTGTAATCGAGACTGACAAAGTTACAGTAGAACAACAGAGATCTAGAACATTGGCATTGATTGATTGATTGATTGATTTATGGTTGACCTGTTGCTAACTTTTTCCCCTTATGTTCTGCACCTCAGATCTCTGTGCCAGTGCCATCTCCAGCCGCTGGGGTCATAGCCGAGGTGCTGGTGCCAGACGGAGGGAGGGTTGAGGGAGGAATGCCCCTCTTCAAACTCCGAAAAGGAGGTCGGCACAAGTTCACAGGAACTTCCCAAATAACACTGCCCATCGATTGCACTGCTTCAACAGAAACACATTTTTACCTTTATTCCCAGCTCCGCAATCCAATGACGCCACTCCTGCAAAGGCAGAAGCACCTGCTTTTGCTGCAACCCCTCCTTCCTCTACTCCCTCTCCTCCTCCATCGGAGGTGTCATCAGATACAGCTGCCGCAGCCCAAGTGCGTGCACATGATACCCAACACAAACCTGGTGGGTTTCTCCTTGTGCATGATCACATAATTAGGTCACATAAGATCAAAACCGCCACTTTGAGAATTGTTGCCTGAACAACACGTCCTGTGGTAATTGTAGTTTCAATGTGTCTGGAGTGCACCATTAAGCAACCTGATACTTGTCAACTGGTTAATCCCTGTTATTGTGATTAATGTGAGATATCTGTGTTTTAAGATCTTGAATAATCCTCTTACTTATTTGCTTTGGTTGTAGTTTATGCCATCAAGCCAACTGCTACAGCTTCAATTCAGTGCCTTCGCCTGCAGGTGCCAGACTGGAAAGGGTAACACACACGCACACACACACACACACACACACATATACACATATACTGTGTGTATACCAAGGGGTTTCTATTGAGCAGTAGGATCGTACTAAATGTTCAACTTATTGTATCAAATTAGTATCTAAATTGATGGTGAAGATGTTTCTGGAGTTTTGCATCCTGACTCCTTCTGTGCTGATCAGGTGAGAATGAGCCGAATGAGGCTGAGGATCTCCGAGCGACAAAAGAAGGCTCAAAACACTTGTGCCATGCTGACCACCTTCAACGAAGTGGACATTAGGTGAGTCTCTAGACCTCAACTGGTTCCTCCTTTTGCATCCAAAGAAGTCAGTACACCGACTTCTTTCCTCTTGTTTTTGTGCTAGCAACATCAAGAAGATGAGGAAAATCTACAAAGATGCCTTCATAAAGAAGCACAGCGTCAAGGTGGTTTTCATGTCGGCTTTCGTGAAGGCGGCAGCATACGCCCTGGCTGACCAGCCGGCAGTTAATGCGGGTAAAACACCACAAGACTTTCTTAATCTGTTCTGGCACCTTTGCCTTGTTTGCTTAATTCCTCTATTTTCTGTTTTTACCACAGTGATTGATGATACAACCAACAAAATTGTCTACAGGGATTACGTTGATGTTAGTGTCGCTGTAGCAACACCAAAGGTATAAAGAGTGCCCTTTGAAAGAGTTTCTAGATTAAACTTAACATGTCAGCTATTTAAACAAAATTATCATTGCTATTTAACATGTAATACATGTAAGTATTTCAATGTCATCTGTTGTAATAATCTCTGGTCCAGTGTGATATGAAATATTCCTCTATTAATCTTTCCTTAGCAATTTTGAGTTTAATTTCCTCTTTATTCAAGCCATACAAGCCTTTATTTTGCTTATTTCTTTTTCCCACTTTCTTTGAATTGAGTGAGACCCTTACTGCAAAGATGCTATAACAAGAAGCAGTTTATTTGCTTGATTAAGTGTGTGATTCCTCGCCTAAACCATGCAGGGCCTTGTTGTTCCAGTCATCCGTAACGTAGAGCGCATGAACTTTGCTGATATCGAGAAAGCCATCAATGCTCTTGGAGAAAAGGTATGGTGTGGGTCACTCGTGGACAAACATCTGCCAATCTAAAAAAAAGTAATCTGCAGCCGACGCAAGATTAAAATGGTGGTGGAAGACCAACAGGTGCTGCTCCTGGAAATGTGATCTGACTCATCAAGCTAATATAGATTAGATTCATTTTAGATCAAATCTCACAAACCTACACACCAACACACTGACCACATACAGTCACATACAGTACCGCTTGGAGAAAATTGGCGAGAGGCAGCTGAAAATGTCCAACTTTTCTAGCTCACGGGTATGTTACGATGCCCAGCGGCAGCTGAGATGAAGGCAACAGATAAACAGTTAAGCAGTCGTGAAACAGAACGGCTTTTCCTGGCTGAGGACTAGCCGCAGTGACTTCATTTCCTGCCCGTGTGCAGACGTTCCTGAGCCAGTTTTTCCACCACAAGGCTGTGCGCCGCTCACTCAAATCAATTCAAGATGTCCACGAGACAGCAACGCTTAGCTCGTGGCTCCATATTGGGCGCCCAGACCGTGGCCACACCCCCTGAATCTACGATGACCTTCAGGCGAGCATTTTTGGCTTGACTGCGGTTGTACATGCTCCTTGCCCACTTTTTCATGCTCATTGTAAGTTTATGTCAAGACCTAGAGCAGTTACAAACACAGTCGCGCCAACAGGACAAACCAAATGCCTTTGTTGTCTTGTTATATCGATTTAGCAGGTTTTAGAATTAAACACACAAGTTTTTTTTTTGACATGTATTCTGTTCTTAGCTTTTTCATTCTACTTTTAGAAGTTTCACCTCGATGTGACCAGGCTCAGACTCTCGCATGAACGGTTGGGTGTGGTTAAATCACAACTGGAAAATGGAACACGTGAGGGTGAGGGCAGGGAGGGAGAGAGAGAGCAGGAGAGGGATGTCGAGGGGCGGGGGCGTCTTCACGATTTGTCTTGGCCAAAGCATTTTATCTCCTGCCAAATCTATTTTGCTGCCGAATTCTGTGGAAAAACAAACTGCCGCTGAATTCGGTGGCAGAGATGAATCTTCAAAGCCTCATTAGCCAGCTTAACACACTGCTCTCGAGAAGGCCTGCAATAATGGGATCATCTCTGACAAAGTCTTGAGGGTTGCTTGGCCCTTCCTCCCACTTCACAAACACAGGCTCGAGTGTGTGCAGCTGCGTATGATGCCCCTTCAGTGTTTGTGTTTACTTTAATAATCACAGGGGACAATGGCCCCTAATGTACGTCTTTGTTTCTCTGCCAGCACCTACACAAATGTCTCAACAACGTTTGGAGCAAAAAACATTGAATTCATTATGAGAAGACAACCCTTCATGGCCCACAAACATTATATTACCATGAGAATACCGGGGCTTCTAATGGTCGTGAATACAGTCAACAATGATACAAGGGTTCTTTTGATTTAATTATTTACTTTGATTACTGCTCAAGATTCCATTAGCGCTTTCAGATTGTGTTAAGTGGCGGCGTGCGGTAGCGGATGCATAGATATCCAAGGAGGGGGCCAGAGGATCTGTTGGCAGGTTTTCGTTTCTTCTTCATAATTTGGCCTAATCTGTGAATTTGTAATTGGGACTCCTCAAAATAAGATGTGGGCTTCAAGTCTTTGTGTTCATTCAGATGAAACATGGCCCATCATGAATTGGCAGGATGCTGTTTGTTTTCATTAAATCACATCAGAGAGGTAATTTACCTAAATTATTCTGTTGTTCTTTTTGCCTTTTACATAAACTCATTACTTTGAAATGATTAGAGAAAGACTTGGCTTTTCTGCCCAAACAAACTTGTGCTGCTCATCAAAGTGTTTCAATATAATCTAAATGGAATACTGAGATCTGCATTTTATTAGCCCTTCTTAGATTAAGTTAGAATCAAAAGTAAATTATCCTTTTTTAGGGGCGTCTGGACTTTATATCCTCATCTGATTCAAACATTTGTGAAGCATAAATTGTAATTAGGGATGTCCAATATTGGCTTTTTTGCCGATATCCGATATGCCGATATTGTCCAACTCTCGGTTTACCGATACCGATACCAGCCGATACCGATATGTGCGCCGGTAAATGCTTCAGGAGCACATAGGCACTATTTTGGTGTAACACAAGCATTATTTTATTTTTATCGTTTTGTTTTTTTTATCGGTTTTAAAGCAAAAAAATCCAATACCGATATTACATTTTTATGCTAATATCGACATCTCTAATTGCAATGCTTCTTTTTTAATTAATTCTATACTATAATTAATTCTATACATATCAATTGACCTCGCTTGTCCTGAAATGGTGTAAATTGAAAATGTATTGCAGCATGATAATTATTTGTATTATGACATGTGTGTTTGTGTCTTGGTTTTTGAAGCCCCGGTCTCTCATAACCAAATGAGGATCCTTTGCAAACAACAAATTAGCTTGCAGAGAAGCCCTCCAGATACAAATTTGTTAATTCATCATGTTTCCCAGCATAATCCGTGACTGTGATCAGCAGAGACCTTTGTGCAGCCTGTTCATGCTTTTTTAAAGGAGGAAAAACAAACTTTCACCAGAGATCACAGACCAGACCACACTGAGGTTTGTATCTCCTCCTACCACATATCTGTGTTCCTGTTGAATTTCATGGTGACATTTGTTTTGCAGCTTTATAAAGTACAAAGACATGTTGCTTTTGGAAGCAGGAGGCATTGGTAATGACATCAGAAACCTAGTCTGGACTGGAGCTAAATAGGCTGAGATAATGAGCAGCATGCTCACAATGCGGCAGCGAGGCCCCTGCTCAGCTTGCACGCTAGGTGCACCAACAGAGGCGCACTACGCCATTGGAAAACACACCTTGAGACAATTCATCAGCACATCGTGAATGATGCGGCGCTGCACCACCTGCATAAGTAATGCCGGCCATGCATATTCACCAGCGTGCTGCCTCCTGTACCGGGCCTGGTCCATTCAAAGCAGGCTACAGTGCCAAACAACTACCACGCATCTGGTCCTATTCTTCCTCTCCTCGGGCCTTTGATATGGATGCCAGATCCGCTTTTCTTCCTCCTGTTGTTCTGTTTGTCATACCAGAAGATTTATTTTCAGATGAGGCAGAGGGCACAGCTGGCAGGGTCAGCGTGGCTACAGCTGGTGGGGGTCAAGGTTTGAGCTCCACACAGGAGTAAAAAAGGGTCGAGCCAAGACCCACCGACGAGAAGAAAAACGCCAGAGGAGGTGAGGATGCAGCTCACTCTACTTTTGCCAGTGCCAGGTAAAATTGAATGTTTTTGCCAAAAACAGTTGGTCAAAACAGTTTTGACCAGGTGTATTTGTGTGTTCTGCAGACATAATGCTTTATCAAAGTTAAGCTCTCACATAGAAATATGCAATGTTAATGGCCATCTGCATGTCTACTGTGTTTATCTGTGATAGTATGTGAGGGGTTGACAATATTTGTTCACAACAGACAGATTTGCATGAATTTCATTAATATTACAAGTTTCTATCAGGAATTCTGACCAGTTATTCTTCAGCTTCATCTCCATCAGGTGACATTCCTCCTCACCAGTAGGTTGTCCAGTTCAAGCATCATGCACCTACTGTGATATTAGATAGAAAATAGGAACTAAAAAATGTTGATAATCGTTAGATCACGTTGTGCCCTTGACAGGACAAACAGGTTGGACCTGCTGCGGGGAGATACACAAACATTATGAAGCATTGGGTTCACCCTGAAGCCCTCCTCCATCCTCCCGTAGCTCCATAATCTTCCAAGTCCGCTCACTGACCTTCGGCACAGCCGCAGCTCAAAGGAGGAGCAAGGGATCAACTCGGATTCGAGGTAGTAATGGTTTATATTTTTTCTGAGAGTTGCATTGCTTCGTGAGGTGAAGTGGAGAAATTATCCATGCAGAGGCGTGCAGTTCTGGGTATTGCCCACTAGATGAAGGTGTTTACCGCAAACGTTTGGATTCAGTTCACAGGATACACGGCAATACATTCTCGATTTAAACCACCCTTTGTCTCTGTTTTTCCCTCGACAATATCGGTCTTGCTCTTAACGCGTAAACATTTTGTGCGTTTAAAACGTGATTCTCCTGGTTAAAATAGTTAAAAGATACTGTCAGACTCATCACCTTAATAACCAAGGTGATTTCTTGTGTATCTGCAAATGGTTGAAGTTCTAATAAGCAAAGAATTGTATCGAGAGTACAAATTGCCTGCCTTGTTCTTGTAATTCACTTATGCAGAAAATGAGGATTTCTGTTACATTGTTAGTGAACTGAATTACAGAAAACTGGTGTGTTACATCAGAATAAAAATAGCAGGACAAATTAAGTTTCATTCACACACACAAAATGCTCTGGTTTGTAGTTAGAAAATAGAATTTAATCTACTCAAGGTAACAGAGTTGTACATGTCAGCTACAAGTCTATCAGACCTTAAAATACTGCTCAGCTGAAAAACAAACCCCAAAGAATCTTCTGTTGATTTTCACAGCTGTTTGACAGCGCATCAAAAAAAATGAGAAAAAAAACTGGAGGGAAAGTAATGAGAACAAAATCACATCAAGTGATTAACAAGCCGTTCATATATGTTTATGTATATAAAGCAGTATAAAACAAGAACAATAATGGACAGACAATTAGGCAAAAAAAACAAGGGTGTAAACATTTGGTGTATATGTGCTTTTCATGACGCCAGCGTCACCACAAATCGGATCAACCGGTATCTGCCGTCGTCGAGGCAGGGTATAAAAACCGACCTTACAAAATAAAACAAAACCCAAAACCCCCTACTCCTTCTTGCGTACATGTTTCGAGTATCTTATCCTACAAACTCTACACCTGTATATTTCAGCAAGCATACAATTGGAACACTGCAGTAACACTGAGCCTGTATGGGCTCCGGCACTGTAATGCTGCCTCACAGTCCAACCCCCGACGCCCTCTACGTGGGGTCGGGAAGGTCTTTCGTGACAAAAAAAAAAAAAAAAAAAGCATCGTGATGATGTCGG
>OMPJ01009164.1:0-16350 GCA_900312935.1 Carapus acus | reverse complement strand
GGGAGGTGGAAGTTCTTTTGGGGTCATTCGACTCAGAAAGGGAGAGTGTCGAGGAAAAGTTTGTCAATGATCGCCGGGGGAGGGACGAGATCCTCGAGTTTTAGGTAAAAGATGCGCTGCAGACCTTGGGTACAGAGTGTGCGCAGCTCGGGCAGCTTTCCCAAGAGTTTTGACAAGTAGTTGGGACGACTCAGCCCTCCGCCATTGAACGTCACTTGATCTTTGAGGCAGTTGATGATCTTGTTCTGCAGATCCTCCACTCTTTTGGGCTCCTTTAAGCCGTGTCGCTCTGAAACGCAAAACACACACACTGATTAGAAAATAACAACGAGAGAAAAAAAACACAATCTAATTCCATCAGCGTGGCCACTCTACCAGCCTCTTCTTCCTAATCATTTCTAAAAATAAATCAAATTTTATTTCTATTTATTTATTTTTGTGTGTGTTCCGGTTCCGTACCGGATGGAGCCCGCGCCATTACACACCTGTTACCATGGCCAGAGCCGCAATGCAGGAGAAAGCCGAGATGTCGATGTTCATACTCTGCAAGTTGGAGGAAAACTCCACGATGGCGTCCACCCACTCGCCGAACCCACGGACGCACTGTAGCCGGTGCAGCACCACTCCGTTACAAAAAATCAGTTTGCCCTCCACCGGGTTGGTCCTTTAAGAAAATCACAACGAAGGCGCCATTAAACCACGCAATTATTCAGGAGCTAAAAAAAAAAAGAGCCAAAGCACTCGGTCGTAAAGGGGAAAGAGGGGGAAGGGGAGGAGGGGGAAAAGAAAGGGATGGAGGTGAAGAGTGAATATAGATATAGATTGACGAGGCTTACCTGTACGCGAGTCTCAGGACGAAAAGTTCGAGGAAAGCCGATTCGAAGAGGAGGTCTTGGTCTTGTTTAGGCAGGTCGGAGAAGCCCGGGATCTTCTCCGCCCAGCCCCGGATGATCTCCATGGAGCCCGTCAGGAGATCGTAGAACTGCTGGATGTGCTGAGTGTTGTCCCCGGTCATTTGGTAGTCAGGGTTCGCCTGGAACTGGAATTTAATTTAAACAGCGCCTTAATGAGCTCCTTTAAAATATATAATCCGTGAAATTGCAATAGCCAATTTCCGTGAGAGAGAAAGAGGAGCGAGAGATGGAGAGCGGGAGAGGGCTTTTTATTATTAAATCCCTTGTCCCCTCTCTCTCTCTCTCCCTCCCACCCCCCTTCTTCTTTTTAGCGAGTTCTACATTCCAACGCCACTGACTTTCTAAATTATGCCGCATTAAAAGCCCGATGGAGACACACACGCCTGCCACCGACACGGAAACTTTTCAGGATAATTAACTGCGAGATTTTAAAAAATATATGTATTCATATTATTTGCAATTTTTCAGAACTTTGGAGTGGAGTTGTGTGGCTGCAGGTGAGCCGGGACTCACTCTGGAGTAATCCAAGGCGGACATGGAGGGGTTGGAGTCCACATGGGCCCGAACCAGCGCGCTGATGAGGCTGACGGGCGGAGAGGGAGGAGAAGGCTCCTGGGGGCTTTTCGGTTTGGAGGGCAGGCGACCTCTCCGACCTTTGAGATTATCCGTTCGGACAACTGGCGAAAACAGGAGAAATGGAAGCAGAGTTGAGACAAACTTGATCCTTATTCCCCAATCGCTTCCTTTTAATTACATATTATCATTTTTGACGCATATAGATTGACTTTCAGTGGTATTGCCACCCCAAATCCCTCCATCCACCACCACCCCATCTCTTTCCCTCCTCACGCACCTTCTCTCACCATCCCCACCACAAGGCACTTCTGGAAGCGGCAGAATTGGCAACGATTTCTTCTGCGTTTGTCGACGGGACAGTTTTTATTTGCTAGACACACGTATTTGGCGTTTTTCTGCACGGTGCGCTGCAAGGGCAGAGAGAAACAAAGCGTCAAATAATAATAGGAATAACGATAATAACAACAATAATAATGATGAGAATGATAATAACATCAAACATCTGCATGACGGGGGAATCAGCACAGGTTTAACACTGCGCTTCTCCATATTTCACCGTGTTTACGCGTATTTGAAATCATCCTTGTTCGCACTCGCAGCTGTTGCTTCATTTCATTTTTATGCACTTGACGCAACTATGTGTGACTCAGGCTGGGGTGGAGGGGGGTGTAATGTCGTTAAATCCCCCCCCTCCCTCCTCTCAATGTCTCACACACACACACACACAGTGTGCATGTGAGTGTGTATGAGTGAGTGTGTGTGAGAGAGAGAATGGATACGGCATTAAACACGCCGGGGCGCCGTCGGATAATAAAGCGCGTAATGAGCGGCACGCAGCATTTATTTCTAGAATAACAGCAACTCTTGATTCACGACAAGTTGTCAGCCCACCTTGAAAAATCCCTTGCAGCCCTCGCAGGTCCTCACTCCGTAATGCTGACAGGCGGCGTTGTCCCCGCACACCGCGCAGAGTCCCTCGTTGGACGGAGACCCTCTGGACGGGGGCGACGGCACTTGGCTGTCCACCAGCTGGTGTCCGTGTCCCAGCTGCAGGGAATGCGGGAAGGCCAGGCCGGCCTGCTTTCTGATGGCGCTCGGCACCGCGAAGCTCTGGCCGTCCAGGCCGCGGTGCGCAGCCGCGTTGTCGTGGTTCATGGAGACGTGCAGCGGGCCGTCGAAGCGCATCTGACAGCTGGACACCGGGGTCCCGGGCGGGGACTGCTTGAAGGAGAAGAGGGAAAGCCGCGACACCGGGTTCTTCCTCTGGTCCATCATGTGAGACGTGGCCGCGACATAGTTCTGGTGGAAACTGTGGAGCGAACCCGGGTCCTCCCACATGTGACTGGGCTGGACCTGGAAGTTTGGCGTGTTCGGGGCGTGCGGGGAGGACGGTTTGAAGTACATAGGCCCGGAGTGAGCCATCATGTCTTCGGTCTGCGGCGGCAAGTGGCTTTGCTGATGGTAGCTGTGCATCTGGACGTCTTCCACCTTGATGGACGACTGCTCTCCAGAATGGGGCATTTGGTAAAGACAGGGCGGCTTGACGTCGTAGCCGGTGTTGTAGTTGTCCATGAACGTGCTGAAACTCGGGAGAGAAGTGGTGGCTGTGATCTCGGTGTTGGTCAAGTCCATGCTAAACTTCACAAACTCGGGGGTGAGGAAGTCGCAGCTGTATTCTCCTGCCGTGTGGTAGCTGTAGCTCTGCGAAGCAGGACTGGCTCCTTGAGGTGATGATCCATACGGAGTCTGGACGCAGGGCATGGCTGGGGAGAGGACAGATTCCTTCAAATAGGTCCGGACTTTGAGATGAATCCCACAAAAATGGTATCAAGCTGTTGTGTTTAGAGTCGGTTCGTAATTTCTCGTGTCCTACCTCAAGACTGGTGACAGTTTTTTTTGGTGACGCTTGAAACGGGCTATGCCAGGAGTTGTACGGGTGACAGGATCCAAGAAAACGGCTCTGTTGAAGGTGATCCCTGATGGAAACAGATTTTTTTTGTCTTTTACCTGTAACAAGAATCTTGAATAGAACTCTAGAATTTAAGTTGACATGTGCGGGGTGAAATGCGCGCAAAACGCAGCCCGCGCGATAAAAAACAACATTTACACCCGCACACACGGGGTGTTATTGTCATAACAATAGGAGTGTTTAGGGAATTACTATTATATAACAGCGCGTGTGTAATAATATTAAGTGACAATTTGTCAGAGTTTAGTTTTGCAGCGTGAGCCGATAAACTTCCACTCGAAAAGTCCACTGCAAATCTAACGCGTCACAACGTCCACCGGCAACCGCAGCAACACTTTACATACAAGGCGGAAAAATTGAAATATCACATAGCTCAAATTAAATCCCAACAAACAGATGAGTGCGCGACTGAGAGAGAAAAAGAGTTGAATAAAACAATCTTACCTCTTTCACATCAGGGTCGCGGATGTCATTCCATGCGATAAACCAGCATGGGGCATGCATCAATTTCAATAAAAAGTTCCGAAATAACGCGCGTCGGTAGCCAGCGGTGCCAGGAGGAAGAAGAAGAAGAAGGAGGAGGAGGAAGAGGAGGAGGAGGAGGGGGAAAACACAGCGTGCGAGTCCGCGCACTGACAGCGGCACAAGCTTCGACTAGCAGTATGACCAATGTGGCTTTGTTTATGTGAGCTCGGGAAGCCGTGGCCCACGTGTTTCGCGCCGTGACGTCACCGAGCGTCGCCGCCGACACGGACCAATCAACGGGGCCCGTGGGGTCCTGCGCTGCCTCTGTAGTTGTGGGGAGTGTTTGTCTTAGTGTGTGTGTGTGTGTGTGTGCAGGGGTGTTGCTTTTCCGCGTGGACGCTTGCTGGCAGCGATGTGAGTGTGTGTGTGTCTGTGTGTGTAGATGCTGAAGCCACCAAGCTGTGCGTGTAGGATAGGGTTAATACACACCAGTAAAATAATGTTGCACAGACGATTTAAAATTGTTTTTGATGCCTCCACATAAATGATGAACTTTTGCTTGTGGCGGTGGTATGAATGTGGTCATCTCTTGCCGTCATGGAAGTCAAAGAACAGCATCTTTATGTACATTTGACCAAATCTGATAACATATTTGCATCAGATGTTTAATTATTGTCAATTGTGCATCACAAGTGTGTTTCCGAAGTGAGGAGGGAAAAAAGAAACCTTGACATTGATAAGTAGTTTGGGTGAGAGAGTGTTCCAGGGCAATTTTTTAGCCATATTCCAAATATTACAGTTTTATTTACGTGGGACAAATTTATGATGAAATTCTGTTTGCCCGTGTGTGTAGGGTTACGTCACAATGAGGCTGACTTGGAGACCCGTAGTCAGCCAATGAGGCTGGGGGTCAATATTTTTCTTCGCTATCTTCTGACAAGACTTCTGTATTTCAATTGTGTTCCAAATTTAGACCTCAAATGGTGTGGGGGCTGCCTATTCATAGAGCCCCTGTATACTGTGTGTGTGTGTGTGTGTGTGTGCGTGCGCGCGGGCACTGGGGGAGGAAAGGAGGGATAATTAGTGGGCCTGTAGCCAGTTGTCATGGGCGAACCAATTTAGTCCCCAGAGAGGGAAACGTGATAGGAGAGGCCAGAATGGAGAGTGACGCAGAAAACGTGCGTGTTGACGCAGTCGCCAAAAGAACGTTTTTGGCCTCATTGTTCTCCGGTGACAGAAGTGCGATGGAATCACTGATCTCACCGTAATCTTCCAGCAACACATGGTAGCCAATCCAGCGGGTTTGATTTTTGATATCTTTTTTCTTTTCGTACTCATAGACTCATGTTGACCTGGGCTACAAACCAAGATGAGGACAGAGTTCAGGGGGCAGATAAATAGCTGACGCCAAGCACCTCCACTTGCCATGAGAAATGTTTTTTTTAGTTTGTTTTTGCATTATTGCTGTAGTTTATGAATCCCAGTACCACGGCTGTATCAGATGATTACTTACTCGCTCCACACTAGAGCAGAAAGCGAGAGAGGGAAGGAGGGAGGGGGCGGAGATGGAAAGGGGTAAGGGGGGGGAGGGTGCTTCCTTATGGTTACGCTCACCTCTAGAGGACACTATTGTTCACCACCCATACATCAACCCCCCTGTTTACCTCCTCTTCCAATGAACCTTTTAATTAACCTAACCCATTAAAGCTTAATGGTCACATCCAGTCATTTCGGTTTGGATATAATTACTGTATATGCTTTGTCAATTCTAAAGGCCCCCTGCTGTGAGCCAAGTTCTCCAGTCCAGTTTCTACCTGCAGATAGTGCCACGCTGCGTAACATTCAGTTGTTGTTGTTTTCTCTATCCCGTCTTCCAGGTTCGCGAATGTATCAAACTGTTCAACCTCGCCCTATGCAGCACATGTCACAAACACAACTATTTTTCTCTCTCTTTTTTTTTTTTAACTGAAAAATATTCAAAACAGGATGCCGGTCAACCGGTGACATCGGTTTAATCTGCTGTTGTCCATTTACCATTTAGAATGAAAACAATTAGCGGTTTAATTGGCCGTTTTACGGAGGAATAATTAACTTCCCATTTATATGCGCAATTAATTGACATTCATTTAAGAGTGGGGAAGTTTTAATCACATCCACGATATTTCCTCAGATATCCGCTCAACACTCTTGAAGGAAACGACTGATGTCGCCAGCAGAGGTGTGTGTGAGTTCTAGAATAATCAAAAATTGTTAGAGTGAAGAAGGATGGTGGGCTTGGGAGGGCAGACGGCAGGGGTTATTTGTCTTTTCCTCCCTATTGGCTGTTAGTCGCTCATGTATTTGAGGATGCTCCCAATTTAATATATGTAATGGGACTCATTATCTGTTAATTGACACTTTCCCTCCAAGGTGTGTTGATGGTTGGATTGTGATTGGCGGTTCGTCAAAGGGTCATTAGGTGAGCTACTTTGTCACCTAGTAAACTCACCAGACAGAATGTTTACGTTTTGTTTGCACACATGGATCATACCACTGACGCATTTATGAAGTAATTGTGCTGATTTTAAGCAACATCTTATTGTAGATCAGTTTGCATGTTCAATTCTGTGTCAACCCTCAGTATCATGTGATGCCCCACACCAATGTGTTGTGTTTTATTCGGTTTTAGAAACCAGGAAATACGCAGATCATATCACATACGGGCTATGAAACGCATCAAATGCAGGTGCAACCTCACTAAAACCATGCACAGCTGTAGGTGGATGTCGGCCACCCTCTTTTAGTTCATGCATGTATGTGTGTGCGTGTGTACGTTAGCTATACGTCAGCAGTCTAGGAGCAGGTGTAGCAGTCTCACTGCCATTACTCGGGACCATGTCATCTACGTATGGGGCGAAGAAATGCAGGGAGCTGAAGATTCCACCTTTCCTTAATTTGCAAAAAACCTGCTGGTGGGTCCCTCAAAACTAATTTCATTTTGAAGCACTCGGCCCATAGTATCAAACTTTGGTGGAATTGAACAGCTCGTCCCTCAAGGCATTCCTTTGCCCAGTGTCTTCTTTCCATTTCTAGAATCCCACTTTACAAGCTTAAATGTCTACTTAATATGCTTTAATGCCTGCTCTTTAGAGCCGGGGAGCACTTCATCACTTTTATACACCTTTATATAACACACTGTTAACTAGCAATGCCTTATGGAACAGCTTGTCTTGCAGCTGGAAGGCGCCTCCATGGCATGATGGAGGTACCTGTTCACCATTCACAATGAGACAGTAAAATGGGGATGGAGGCCCCTGCATAGTGCCGCTGTCTATATCAGTCAGCGATGAATATTCATGAATCACAGTGTCATGACATGCTCTGTAATTGGCAGCAACATTAGTAATGACACTGCTGGCATCAAGTCCCTGCATATTCATGTGGTGGGGCAATATTTCCTTGTGGTACTGTTTTTTTTCGGCTTCCCCCCTCTCCTCAAAGTGGAAAATGTATTCTGAAGCTGCAGGTGTCCTCGGCGCCACAATCAATTGCTGGCTGGATTGTGCTTAAGTGAAAATCAGACAAACCATTTGTTTCTTTGTCAATCTCTTTGATTAATAATCTATCTGAATCATAAAAGGCTGAGATGACTGCAGATAGGTTCAAATGAATCTCCCAGTAATTGTTACGTCTATAGATGTGAGAGACGCCTATGTGCTCTGTCATTGCCTGCGGCTCTTGAACGATGTCGAATTTTTAGAAGTGGATCATCGTTATACTGCATCAATTACTTTTGACTTAGCGATTAACGCCATGCCAACGCGATCTGATCTGTTCGTCTTACCAAGACGTGCCCCTTGTTTCGGCGATGATATGCCACGCGGGCCGTCCTTTGCACAGGTTGCGCGAGGTGTGAGTAGATTAAGCAGCGTGCACAGACTGATAGTGGGCACACTGGCAGCTTTGTGTTTGTGTTGGAATTTGCCGAGAATCCATTTCTGTCCCTCTAAAGCTCCCTCCCAAAGTAGATGATGGGGGAATTGGCTAAAGCTTTGCCTAAGCTGCATGGATTCTCCTTTAAGCAGCTGGATGGAGGGATTTTTCCCTCTCCTCGTGGCTGTGTTGTAGCCTGCGAGGTTCAAGTTGCAGTGTTAAGAGGCAGGGGTGGCACCAGAGTCAGCCCAAGGTTTGGAAGTTGGGACTGGAATTGCTGGAATTCTGAGATGAAATCTTAACTGAATCATGCAAGAAAGAATATGATCAATGTGTTTGGAACGTTTTTGGAATGCTTTGCACCCGTTTTGGCTCTCTTACACTGTCTTCTGTCGCTCCTTTGTCATGTTGCACTCTAGCTAAGCTGTTTCCTGCTCCTTTCTGGGCAGCAGTGGGGACTGCTGTCATTGCCAGCGAGGAGTTCTCTATATTTTCATGCAATTTTTCTCAAAAATGAGGTAGTCTGAGAATTTGATGGTGTAATTTATGTAATATCAGGCATGTGTCTTGTGTGTTGAGACCAATGGTACTTAAGGGGTAAAGGAGGAATGCTTCTATTAGTCTGATCTTATCTGAGCGTGTAATGTTGCGCTGCTAGCCTTATCCAAAACATGGCTTCAGCACTTTTTCCCGCACGTTTCATCCTGTTCATATTCCCTGTGCTTCAGTCTATTTGGTACTGATTGTTTATATCAAATTCAATGTCTGGAGCTACACTAAAACTTTCAGACAACTCATGAAATATTCAATCTGATGTTGTTTTGGGTTGTTTTTGCTTTATTTCACATGCTATTTATGCTTTATTCCAGTCATGCTATTTGTCACATTATCTTATTATCTTTGTTCCGCCTGCCACATGCAGATTCTGTGATTAATTAAGACAGACAATATTTTGAAATGTTTGGGGCTGGAATGTAAATAAGCGTGTGATGTATTGGTTTTTATTGCGTGATGATGTCTGACAGCTTCATCACAGAAATATGGCTTCTTTTTTCCTGAAATCCATCACAGGGAATATAAAGACATATGCATAATAATGAAACACATTTGTTAATGTGTACTGTCCCCCGGAGTCATGTGACAATAAAATAGATGACTGGTTTTGTTTTGTGTGGATGCTATAGGGTGGAATGTTGCGTGTAGATGTGGTTGAACAGGTACACAAGGATCGGGTCCCAACAAGATGTGCTCAGCTGGGAGAGTCTTTAGACTTCGTTATCGAAAGAGGATGCAGTTCGCCATTGGATCTTATTGGGTCTCTTGTCTGTATGTATTTTTTTCACAACCTCATGGGTTCATTCTGATGTTTAGTTGTTTGGTTGCAAGCTAGCAAGGGTTGGAAAAAAGGTTCACCATCGATGGCCCTCACATTGCCTAATGTTGCAGGTGCTCATTTGTGACACAAGCAGTTCTCCTTCTTCGGTAAGCCTCACATCTCGAGGAATTTTTCTCTGAACTCAGACAGACATTCTCCATCCTGATGTTGTGTAACTTCTTCTTATTGTGCGGGAGCTGCATTCAAGCTGCCTCTCTGGAGGCTGGTGCAGAGTGTCTGGACCGGCTTGGATTTCCAACATGTCTGCGGGCGCTAATCCAATCAACCCCGAAATTTAAAGATGATTCTTTTGTTCCAGTCTCGCTCTCTTGTGGTTGCTTTTACATACAAAATCAATTATACATGCCGCTGGTTAGTTAGTACTTCTTCAGTTTGCTCTGCTCCTTTACTGTGTGTACTCTGGTTGTCTAATAGTGGCGTAGAGGGGTTTTTAAAACCCGGTTCCTCTAATCCGCCCTCATTCTTCCTTTCTTCCTTTCAAAATTGGGATTTGGTGTCCATCTGGGACAGCAATGACGCCTCTGATAGACAAAGTACAGCAAAATCCCAGAGTAAAAACGTTGTGAAAGTCAAGTAATTTCCTACTCATTTGCGTAGTTTGCCTGAAGATAAGAATTCTACTTTGAAAGTTTGCTTTTATTCAGTTCTCCAAACATGTGGATTCTATTTGTGGGCATGTATGTGTGTGTGTGGGGCTTATGCTGTCATCGTGCTGAAAATGATAGTTGTTCTTAACCAATGGAATATGTATGGCTTCACAATATTGTCCTGGCCATGAATATTACAGTGGAAGGTTGTGCATACGCGAGTAGCGTCTGATCCGGTCTAAATATTTGGTACAATAAGTAGCCAAATGCTGATGTGTTTCCTTGCCTCCCATTGTCAGATCTCCCAAACTGTCCCCCCATACCGGGAGGCCATTTCTCATCAGGCACCAGCAGCCGGAGCACCGAGCTCATTCACAGAGGAGTCCGATATCTACAGAAAGCCATCATGAAATTAGATTACGAACAGGTAAATGCTTCATTTTTTCTCCGCAGCTGACACTTATCCGCAGAATTCCTGGTCCCTCTGGTCATATTGCTTTATTTACCCTCCTATGTTCATTTTTCATTCACGGTGGGGCTGAGCGGGGAGTCCTGACATGTTTCCTTGAATGACTGCCTGCCTGGAATTTTCTGAAGTTGGTTTAAGAAATCTTACAACTTGTCAGGGGATCTCTGTTGTTATTGAATTAATGCATCAAATTATTTTCCAGTAATGGCTAGAGATCCTGCTTTGTCTCTGAAGTGACGAGTCACCCTGGTTCAAGCTGAAATGCCACGCGTTTCTGTTTCATTTTAGAGTATTTGAGGAATCTCATTATTCTGGGCTTGTGTTTTCTTCGGGAGCCTTATTTTGCGATATGTATGAACATACGAGGGTCTCGAAGGTGAACAGCAGAAGGACCAATTAGTGTGATTGCAGGAAGCTCAACTGCCTAGTCAGCAGCAGCCGAGTAAGACGTAGGCCGTGGTGCATTTCTATGGCAAAACTGCGACACGAACTGAGGCAACGGCGTTTTGCCTCCAAGAAACTTCCCAGTCAATCAGCGTCGCCTAATCACAAATAGGCCTGGGAGTCTTTATCAGAGTGTTTGCGTGACGAGGTAAACCGCAATAGGTCACCGCTGTCATCTCGAGCATATGCAGAGATTCAGGTGTATTTCTAATTCACAGAGCAGATCTGAAAGATAAAGTGGGGGAAAAAGACATTAAGGGTGGCAGATGGTGAGATTGTGAGGTGGGTGGGAAAATATCAGCCAACGCAGCTCGGTCGGCACAATTCCTCCCAGAGCAGGAAACAACACGCAACTTCGACAAAGTTGTTTTTCCCACCCAGAGCGGAACGCCTTCGACGTTTTCTTGTCCATCACGCTCTCCACTGAAAGCGTTTGAACCTCTTCAGTCGACTGGTTTTGAATCGAAAATCAAGGGACGCAAACACAAACAAAAAAATAATGCATTCGTACTATTTGTTGGCAAGTAAGGCCACAAATGGCGAATTCTTTGTAGGAATTTAATTTTGAAATACTCTGTAATCAAATACTACAAACCATTTCTACACAGGGACAGAAGAATAAATACTTCATCTCATCTCCTCATCAACGGGATTTTCCTATCATGCACGGTGTTCATCATGGCCCAGTGCTGGGCCTGCTTTTCTTGTCTTCCGCCATCTCACAACATACCACACAGTCCTTGTCCCATGCCACGTGGTTGATGTCTAACCAACTTTAACGCCCACCATTGTCAACTCAAACTCAAAACCTTGATTGATAGTATTATAGTTGCTAGGCTATAACTGTGTGGTGCTCTGTTCCGAGGTGTTTTTCAAACACATGCAAACGACATTCTGAAAATACAACCAGGAGCAGTCAGGGAGTCCTATGACAGGCTCTGCTCAAGAAGCTGGTGAGGGGGGTTTGTAAAACTAAGGTCCTGGACCTGCAAGGGCGTCACCACTGGAGACTCGTGTAACCTCTCCAACATCTCAGGATTCCATCACTCCCTCTCCCAGCCACATACAGAAACCCTCGTCCACGCCTACGCCATTTACAGACTGGCCACTGGCCTGCCCACCGGGCTAATGCATACGCTCTGGGTGGAGAACCCCACAGACCGCATCATCGCTGGCACCCATGAACTCATCACCACATCCACCCTGACCTTCACTGGTCTCAGGAGAACAGCAGATTGACTTCACATTTGGTCTGCACTCACTTCTAAAGCAGTTCATGGTTCAACCCCCTTACCTCAATGATCTGCTAGAACCTTGCAATCATCTGCTACTGTGTTAGGGCTCACCTCCCTCAGTCCTCCTGTTTCCCCTACAGGCGTGTACATGCTTTGAGACCATGAAACCCATCAGCATACCTCCGTGTGTTATTGAAATATGACGCCTTTGACCATTCTACACCCTGTTTTTTACCTGGTCTTTTGTGTTTATTCTCACATAAACATGTAATTCTCCCTTTTTATCCAAAGCAAACAAAACACAATTTTTACAGCTGTTAAGCCCACAACCATGACGCTTTCTCAACATGACTATTGCAATTTCGACTACTATTTTGCTACTATTGCCACTACTATTGTCAGTAATTCTGTGTTTTTGACTGGTCCTAAAAAGCATTTAAGGTTTTACTGTCATGCTCAGGGACACTTAGGCAGAGGTGTTTGGAGAATTGGGAGGATGCTATGGAATTAGCAACATCCACATTTCTAGAACCACAGAGCACAATCGTGACATAACCATCACCATCGTGATACTTTTTGAGATAGAAATGATTTATAGAGCTGTTGTGCTGAGTTACCAATTATTCTGGTTTCTTACTGTCAACCTGTGGAGAACCATTCAAGAATCCTTTTTTTGTGATGAGGCTTAGCCCCGTTTGCCAAATATCACCCCCGGCTCTGTCTGTAAGCTTCACTGTAACAGTAGGACCCATATTCCTTCATCATTTCCCGACACACTGATCATTTTTCAGCCCATATACCAAGGAGTGCCATAAACCTTCCCCTTCCAACCTTCCCCATGAAGATACGGAGTTTAGAAGATGGAGAAGTTGAGCCCGCTGGCAGTAAACTTTACTGTCACCTTTGCACTGAGAGGCCCATCGAAGTGAAGGGTAAAGGAAGACTGGTCCATGGCATCTCTTCACCACCTTACTCCAGCTTGCCAAGACTTGTGGTGAACTCGGGGGCCTTGATTTGATTGGTGCAGCCGTGAATCATAAGCTTTAATTGCACCTGACATTTAAAGCTTCTCTCTGGTATTTAAAGCAGTGTACAGGTGTGGCTCATTACTGAGAGGGGGATAGGAGATTTTCAGATTTTCTGTCTCGCTGCTGAGCTGCAGCAGCATTACACTGCCTGTCACAGACACACCGGGCCTCCCTCCCATTCACAGAGACACATTTGACCCAAAACAACATACATCACACCAGAGAGTTCAATAAAACGCTTATAAGCCTGTCATAAAATTTTCGGAAATTCAGTTCAAGAATTTTCTCAGCACGCAAATATCCATTGAGTCAAAGCTCCAGATTTCATCTAAGTGACTGAAGGCACTGACTTGAATTGAAATATCCGGACCGCCACACTGTCTTTTTGAATGCCGCACTCAGGAGGAGGATTGGAAGTATTAATTGACAATACTGTGTAAGTTTTTTTGTGCTGAAGAAAATTGCAGTAGCAACAACAAACCCTAAAGACCCCCAAGAGGTGAGAATCGTCTAGCTGAGAGGCATCAGTGTGCTGCAGCGGTGCCTGGAAAAGAAACAATAAAAACAATAACAATAATGACAGTGATGGAGTGCTTTCATTATGACATTTAATTGTTTAAAAAATCTATTTGTGTATGTGCGTATTCTCTATCCTGCGCACACATCAGTAAAAAAGAAATTCTTGAGTTTTCTTGCCCCAAATTATATGCATTATTATGTAATTTATGTTTTAAAGTGTTATGTGGCTGAACTCCATCAAATCTTAAAATCACTCGTTAATTTTTCAGGTTAATCCAGTTAAACCCAACATCAATGCACGGCAAAAACACAACATGTTTGGGAAAAAGATGCAATTAGAGAGGAGGCTCTAACATGTCATCGGTTCTAACGTGACATCCAAAGCCCCAAAGAGGATTTTTTTTCCCCCCACGCCACAATTCCAGCATGGTGACAGCTGTTATTGTGGCACTGAGGTAAGGATGCATATCCAGGTGACTAGATCCCAAAGAGTCGAAAGATTGATTTTATCTATTTCTTTTTTTTTTTTTTTGAGCTGCATACCTGTATGGCGCAGTGTGTACTGTGGATTACTATGCAGCATCGGCGTGTATGAAACATTTTGTGTAGTGTTAAGATTGATGGCACTTATCTCAGCAGGATGTGGCCTCTCTATCGTGGCAGCGGCACTCCAACAGCAAATTGAGGAATCCCAATCCCATCTTGTTAGTGCTTTTTATGCGATAAAAAAAGACTGTTTTCTCTGTCTTTTACGGAGAAGTGAAGAAGTAAATTTAATCACCTGATTATTAAACCAACATGCTTGTAGATCGGAGCAATAACGTGTTTATCACCAAACATAAAGGCTTGGCGCTATTTATTGCATTTCCACACTGCTGTGTTGTATGGAGCAGCTTTAATCACAAATGAACTCTGTCGTGTGTAAGATACAGAGATCTACAAATAGAATAAATGGCATACCAGCAGTTGCAACACTTTTATTTGTAAGTAATAGGTCTGTCAGTGTAAACACAGTAATGGCAATGTCAGATGCTAGAGTGAGACTTTTTTTGTGTACATTTTTTAAAAATTGCGATTAAACCTGATACTGTTTTGTCCCCCCCTGCATCCCCTTACTTTGTTTCTAGTAAAGTAATTTAAAGGCAGTGTTTTTGTAGTGAACACCAAGTGGATCTATCTGTGTAAAATCATGAAGGGATTTTTTGTATTGAGGGTAGTTGATACCCCAACCCATATATACTAGTAAATATTGCTTTACATTATTGATATTGAGTTAGATTTGTGTTTTTGTATACAAAACAATGGGATTGTAGACATGCCTTTAAATGATTAATCGTGTTTAGCCTCATACACTCTCAATTAATCGCAATTCAAAACTTCAATCATTTACCATCCCTTCTGTCTGTGTATTTAATGTTACTGCTCTACAGCTATGAATCCTACATGATCACTGCGGTGTAAAATCTCTGCCGTGTCTTGTGCGATACCGGCTCACGCGAGCGTAAACAAATAACAAACAGCATTTTTCCGATGGGAAATTGCCAGCGGGCAACACGTTCCAAACCGGTCCCCAGACCCATCTTTCTCCGGGCTACACGTGCCTCGTGTTGGCATCACGAAAACAAAGCATATGTTGATTGTTAGCCAGGGTGTACATAGAATGTCCTGTTCACTTAAGGTCTCCCTTTTAACTGCAAACTCCCAACTTTGTGACTGCGGGCTATCTGTCAGACTTCATTTAGCATTTGAGGACATGTGAATTCCCATGCACTGCAGATAGGCTACAGACTTGTACACGGGAGCATCGGCTGCTATCTGAGCAGTGATCTGTCAAGCTTACTCATTTAGCCGCACTAAGTAGGGAGAGGGGGGTCTGATAGAAGAGGTATTTATTCACATTATGCTTAATAAACAATGCGAAAAGAAAAAGCGAAGAAAGCTGCCAGAAAATACCTGCATTATACAATGTTTTTACAATTTAGATGATTTTGTTCTAACTACTTTCAAGGGGAAAGAGATATTTTAAAAGCAGAGAACACCGGGCAGTTTACACATTCTTAATTTTTCCCTCCAGCTGTCTTTTCCCACCCCGTCCCTCCCCCCATATGCAGTTTGGGTACATTATGGCAGTGACATTTTCTTTCCTGACCTTCTGTACTTGGGATGGGGCTTAGGCTGGTCGCTCGCCGCTGCTTCATCTCCTTGAGATTTTTCAAGCCATCGTGGTCAGATAGTTCCAAGATGTGGACATTGCAGCAGCTGCAGGGAAAGCGTAGCCCGTAAACATCCCATTTTCTGCCAAAATGACAACAGATTGTCAGATTTCATCTGCGGTATGAAGTGAAACATTTTTTTCGGAGGGAAGCTTTCCGGAAAACTCTGCCGGATACAGACGCTGGAAACCTGTATTTATTTTTGAATAACTTGCATTATTTAATTATATTCACGTCCATAGACATAACATGGATGATCTGGTCGTGGGTTATTTTTAAGGAACTCCTCTCGTGTCCAGCCCTTCTCCTTTCTGCTGGAGGAGTAATTGACAAAAGCATCCGGGATAATAACTCCGTCTCCCGCTGTACCTGTAACAATTTAATTGGACAAGTCAGCCCAGCCAGGCATCTCCGGCTCCATGACTGGGAGACATGAAATTCATTGTCATTATTGTCCCTGTCATTTTGCGGCATTGTGTCCTGCTGCTGAGCTCCTCTCACTCCACTGACTTTCGTACCTCCAGGAGGCTGAAACGCTGGCGTGAGTCGAGCGGCGCCACGGCGTGTGTGTGTGTTTGTGCGTGAGTGTGTGTGTGTGTGAGTGTGTGTGTGCACGCGGGAAT
>OMPJ01009162.1:0-12936 GCA_900312935.1 Carapus acus | reverse complement strand
TTTTTCTGGCCATTTTGAGCGTTTAATTGACCCCACTAATGTGATGCTCCAGAAACTCAATCTGCTCAAAGGAAGGTCAGTTTTGTAGCTTCTGTAACGAGCTAAACTGTTTTTAGATGTGTGAACATGATTGCACAAGGGTTTTCTAATCATCAATTAGCCTTCTGAGCCAATGAGCAAACACTTTGTACCATTAGAACACTGGAGTGATAGTTGCTTGAAATGGGCCTCTATACACCTATGTAGATATTCCACCAAAAACCAGACATTTGCAGCTAGAATAGTCATTTACCACATTAGCAATGTATAGAGTGTATTTCTTTAAAGTTAAGACTAGTTTAAAGTTATCTTCATTGAAAAGTACAGTGCTTTTCCTTCAAAAATAAGGACATTTCAATGTGACCCCAAACTTTTGAACGGTAGTGTATATACACACATTTATATATATATGTGTGTGTGTGTGTGTGTGTGTATGTATATACAGTATATATATATATATATATACACACACACACAGTATATATATATGTGTGTGTGTATATACTGTGTATATGTATATGTATGTATATGTATGTATGTATGTATATGTATGTATATATATGTATGTATGTATATATGTATGCACTGTGTGTGTGTATATATATATATATATATGTGTGTGTGTGTGTGTATATATACAGTATATATATATGTGTGTGTATATATATATATATATATATATACAGTATATATATATGTGTGTGTGTGTATATATATATATATGTGTGTGTGTGCGTGTGTGTATATATATATGTATATATATATAATGTATTCATTCATTCATTCATTCATTGATTTATTTATTGGTTTATCTATTTATTCATTTATTTATTTAATTTCTCACACGGCTTCATCTATTCCATCTCTGGTCCCACTTGTTGCATTCAGGTGAACTTGTCTCTGCCTGCATGTCTGTGTTGTCCCAGTGATGGACAGATTCTGCTCAAATAAGAAACCAAGGCCACAGAGCACGTACCGTAACCCTGCACCACAGCAAAAAAGACAGAGGCCTCACGTCATAACAACAGGTGCCTTGTCAGACCACACCCTTTTCTCAGAGACAGTGATAAAAGTGTGGAAGCCCTCCGTCAGATGAGTGAGACAGTCAGGATGGAGTGGAAATGCAGCGGGAATGTGGAGGAGCTGTGCCCAGTTTGTGGAGATCAGGTCTCTGGGTATCATTATGGCCTGCTTACCTGTGAGAGCTGCAAGGTTAGAAGTCCCAAATGTCTGTTGCATTATTGTCACTGCATCGTTTATCATTTGATCCTTATTTTTACCTGTACGTGGTCTAAATCTTCTTCCAAGGGCTTTTTCAAAAGAACCGTTCAGAACAACAAGCGGTATGTTTGTGCTGAACAGAAAGCATGCAGGATCGATAAGAGCCGCAGAAGACGTTGTCCGTCTTGTAGGTTCCAGAGGTGCCTGCAGGTTGGCATGAGGCTGGAAGGTGAGAAAAAGTGGAAGTGTGTATAAACATTTTCACTTTAATATGGTAGTAATCATAGACTTGATAGATTCGATCAGTACAAATGTACCGGTATATGATTTTTGGTGACTTCCGGTGACCCTCTGCTGTTGAAATTATGTCTTAAATTCACAAATGTTGTTCCAGCTGTCAGAGGAGATCGATCGAGAGGAGGCAGAAACAAGTTCCTTCCGCTGTACAAGCGTGATCGCGCCCTCAAACAGCAGAGGAAGGTACTGATCCAAGTGGCGGAGTTCCATGTTCAGGGAAGTCCACCCCTCGTTTGCCTTGATCAGAAGGGTTTGACTCTGAGCAGCGACCCTCAAAAACCTCGACTTACCCCTATCGGTCAGAGCTTAGCACCAACCACCAACAAGACCATCAAGTCTGAGCTGTCTAACATGTTACCTACCGTTCAGACCTGCGTCCGCTCTGCTCCTCCCTCCCCTCAAGTTCCCTGGATACCTCAGCTCGTGACAGAGTTTATGCGCTGTCATCCAGATGAGCTGCAAATGCAGAATAAGATATCTGCTTATCTGAATCAGGATCACCTAAACTGGAATCAGGGGAAATTCAGCATATTTGATCTCATATGTTTTGTGGCTGAAGAGACGCTCATCTCCATGGTGGATTGGGCACGTGAGTGCATCTTCTTCAAAGACCTTCAGGTAATTCTCATTTTAAACCAGTAAAACAGAGTTGAGTTGCAGGCACATTTGGATTCAAATTCTTCTGAGCTAGGTCGGGGACCAGATGAAGCTGCTGTACAGCTGCTGGAGTGAGTTGCTGGTTCTGGACTTCGTCCAGAGGCAGGTCAAGCATGGCAGAAAAGGTCAACTGTTTCTAATCACCGGGCAGGAGGTGAGTCCACTTGCTTTGTTACAAAACCCTTCCAGGAAGCAACAGCAAAAGCAGTAATAGCTTTTTGATAAAATTCAAATGCAAACCTTTTGTTAAAAAAGGACAGCCGATACCCCTGCTACCCTATTCTCAACATCATCATGTATACACACTCACACATCTCCCTATATACAGTATATGATGAAAAAAAGGTTTGGGACCACCATATATTCAGCATCTATATTAAGGCATCTATCTATATTAATCTATATTATCTATATATTATAAGTATGAATCCATTTATAGATATGTAGGAGTGATTCTGTTTGTGTATGTGTGTGTGAGAGAGAGTGAAAGATTTCTGTACTATCACAGACAGTTATCTCTTCGTCTTAATGATAACTTCATTACAGGTGGAGTTATTGTCCGTAGCCTCTCATGCTGGTCCCATTTTAACCAACCTAGTATGGAGGGGACAAGAGCTGGTTGAAAGGTTCCGTGGGCTAAAGATAGACCGTCAAGAGCTTGCCTGCATAAGATTCCTCATTCTCCTCAATTCAGGTTAGTGTCAGAAAGTAGTATATGTAGTTTATTAAGGAATATAAACCGGATGAAACCTGAGAGTCTGCATCACTCCTTCCTTACTGATCTGCATCCACATACAAGTCACAAATTAAATATTAGTAGGACTATGTATTATATGAATGTAACATTCCAGTTTGTTAGTAAATATGATGACTGAAGATGATACTATAGCATCTGTTCTAACATTAATGGAATGTTCACCAAAATTCAGGAACCCTTGAATAAAGAATGCAGATTGAAGAAACATCTTGTCCCACAGTTGTTTCTCACCAACTATTTTATTTCTCCTGTTGTGCTCTGTCATGTATTCCTCCTCAAAATTTCCAGATGTGCTGCTGCTTGAAAACCAGCCCTTCATTGAGAGTGTCCAGGAGCGTGTGCAAGGTGCCCTGCTGGAGTACACGCTGAGGGCACATGCCCAGTACCCGGACAGATTCAGTCATCTGCTGCTGTGGTTGTCTGACCTGCGCTCTGTCAGCTCTCTGGCACAAGATTACCTGTTTAGCAAACAGCTGAGTGAGCGAGTGCCGGGCAGATTGCTCACTGAGATGCTGCAGGCTAAACACAGCTGCATGTGGACACCTTCTCCTCTAAGCTGCAGGGAAACGTCTCCACGCTCGGGGGAAAAATAATTATGATTCAATGGAGAAATCTTTCAGATAGAATGTTCTCTTCCTTGTATGAACCACAGCGAAGCTTTAGAGGGAGTAAGAGAATTAGTATGCTTGCAAGCACTTATAGCACATGCCTACATAATTATTCACAGCTTGACTTGATTTGTGCTCTGTATACATTTCTCCAATACAGCAGACAATTTCTGAGATAATACTCTCCATAAAGCATCTTCTACAACCTAATATTTACTATTAAAATTGTGATACTTGACCCAATGAACCAGCACTTGTGGAATTCAGTTTCAAGTAGGGATGTCCGATATTGGCTTTTTTGCCGATATCCGATATGCCGATATTGTCCAACTCTCAATTTACCGATACCGATAACAGCCGATACCGATATGTGCGCCGGTAAACGCTTCAGGAGCGCATACGCACTATTTCGGTGCAACGCAAGCATTATTGTATTTTTTATCGTTTTTTATTTTTATCGGTACCGATACCGATATTACATTTTCATGCTAATATCGGACCGATAATACCGGTGGGCCGATATTATCGGACATCTCTAGTTTCGAGGATGTATTTTCACATGTACAGTATGGAAACAAGTTTCCCCGAGCAATGAAATTCTCACTTTGCCACCCAGCACCGGGTGCCATGCGTAAGGAAGCAACAGAAAAATGAATAAATGAAGAAGTTCTGTTACTCTGAGGAGGGAAATATATACATAATGACAGAACCTCAAGAGTGCTTGGAGATGTCTCATTCGCCTTCCCCAACTTAACCTATTATGGAAATGTCCCGTTTACCGGGAATACTGACTTTAGACAAGCTATCGAGTCCTTGTTTTACCCATTCAAATGCTGTGTACGTAGCTGAAAACCTGTCGCTTTGAAGGCACAATTTTCTTGCGCAGACGAAGGTAGCCTACACTACTGCAGAAAAATCAAAGCAGCCTTGTCATGGACGTTTCCTGTCAACTGTCTCATTCACTTATGTATTAAATCGTGTAATGAGCGGGACAACGTCCTTGTCGTCGGTCATTGTTGTTTGATAATTATCTAGAGGTACCCCCGCCCCCGACACGTTCTTTATCCCTTACACATTTCTCATATCACTTCATCACTATCCAAGATGACAGCACGTTTGCTTGCGTGATCCTCATAAACCAGGGGTCACCAAAGTGGTGCCCGCGGGCACCAGGTAGCCCTCAAGGACCTATGGAGTAGCCCTCATTGCCTAGTCTAAGACTAGCAACAATCTTTAAGGAATCTTCATTGAGAGTTTATTTTTGAATTATTGTCTCTGAGTGAATTATGATGGTTCATAAATACTGTGTAGAGCTATACATAAGTTGAAAGTGAGGGTTAGGGTTAGGGTTAGGGTTATCAACCTCTGAAAAAATGAGGAAATTCGTCACAAGTAGCCCTTTGTGTCACTCAGGGTACTATAAGTAGCTCACAGTGCCAAAAATGTTGATGACCCCTGTCATAAACCATGCACATTCTGCTAGGTTAGATATGACTGTCGCTGTCTCTAAAGTATTCAATAGGGGAAAAGTGTTTTTATGACTGATGGCAAAAGTAAATTTTGCACAACTCTAAGACATAGAATGTGATGATAAAAGACTCTGACCTATTTATAACATGGACCGTCGGGGAACAAGAGAGCGCAAATCTTCCTGCAGACATTGGTCTGGGCACATTATCAGACCCCTCAATCACAAGGAATACACCCAGACATCTGCTTTAGCCACTCTGTTTTAATGAACACTTTAATCACATAATGCTGTGAGGAGGAGGCCTATCTGATCTCCTCCTCATCTGATCCTCTCCCTACTGCGCTTCCACATCCAGCTGGCCGTTACACCATTCAAGGACGAATTCAACCAAACTGTAGTAGCCAGTGCCTCGCCTCTCAGGCCATATTGTGCAATGAATGAAAAACTTCTGTCAGAATGACGAGAGGGAGTCAGGCGCCAGTGTTGCCAGGTGAGAAATGTAGGATTATCGTACCAGAGACTATAATTATCGTATTCTGAGGGAAATAATCGTACAGCCGCTTTTCCTCACTCATGGGACTGGAGCAGTGGACTTTTCAGTCAGTCATGGTCGCTGTTCTGAGGCAAACTCATATACGTCACTCGTATTACTCGTTTACAAAAGCACGATTGACTGGTCGTGAATAAAATGCAACGACAAACTGCGTGAACGGCCCCTTAATTGCTGTTCCCGTCGATGAAGTAAAGTGCAATGACGGGATAACCCTCAGGGGGCACCCTCACTAGTTGCTGGTGGCCAGACAAGTTCGTGATTCCTACAGTCAGCAAATCACAAAATTTCGCCAGTCACCATGACGATTGTGGACACTGCCGGAGAGGACCTGAGAATAGTTGGTGTACCAGTTGAGGAGATGAAGACGTGATCAGCTTTGGAGACAACTTGAGGGAGTGGTTGGCTGGATGGGCAAAACCAGTACATTAGATCCTGATGGAGGTGTGAGTTTATTGCTGGAATCGAAAAGGAAATTTCCATGTGTGGTGCCTCTTTTCTTCACATCCTATCCATTATTCCTGCCTTTGCTGGTCTCTGACTCCTTTGAACGGCAATAACTTTTCTCTAATACGTACACCGAGTTGGATTTCGTGAGGTCCCTGAATGCAACACATTTGATATCGCGCCAGCGTCACTTCCCGGAAACAGACTATTTCCTCGGCAAAATGGCGGCACTATCTTTGACGCGAAGACCTGTCGGCGGTTTCAGTTTTGAAAACTGCAAAAGGTAGGCAGCACAGAAAAACACAACTGATCATCTGGGAATGTGTTGTATAGTGAGATGTATGCGTAATGGATTTGTAACGTTTAGCGAGTAAGCGTCATTTTGCTCCCCGAAGAAGCCTGATGAAGCACACAATGACTCAGTCGTTTCTCTGTGGCCACCTCGATCAGAGGCCATGCATTATCAAAATTGACATATTTTTCTATCACTTGTCCTCTGTGCAAACGTTTTATCTATTCGCAAATATAGAATTCTCTCGTGCTTGAGTCAATTGCTATTTAGTAACATTAAATTTAATGCCTATAACGTATTTTTCCCGGCCGTAATTTTTCACTTAATTTCGGTACATATTACAAGAGCAACATTCCCTCAGAAGCTATTTCCTAAAACTAAGCTAAACTCACTCCCAAATTCACATTTTACTCTTCAAAGCGCTTTAACCATTTTCCGAGTTGCCATTACCGATAATTATACCGATACTTATAATGTGTATATTGTGTGTTTATACTCTTCTGTATATAGATCCTCTCTTTATTCTTATTTCTACTCGAACTACTTACACCGGAATGCAGCACCTTAGTTTCATTACTCAAAGCAATTGCTGTAATGACACTAAAAGTAAAAAAAATCCTGGATTAGTCTTATCAGATTTTCACCAGTGCAACAATATAATTCAGACACATTTTCAACTGCAGTAGTAAAGAATGTGGGGACAAGTGGACAGGATAAATTGATGAGATGCCAAGCACCAGTTTTACTTCTACCTGCTTGTGGAGTCACTTTTCTTTGTGCTAGTGTTGTCACTGCAACACGGTGTGAAGTAATACCTTGTCTCCCCATTCCAGGAATGCATTGTTGGAGGGAGATTGTAGTAAAGTGGGCTGCAGTTTGCCTGCTGCACGAAAAACAGGGACCACCATCTGCGGTGTGGTCTTCAAGGTGAGAGATAGGAGGAAACGTGTCTGTCAGTGTGTGTGTGGGTGCATGTCCACCCACCTGTATGACTGACATGTGACAAACCTTCCTTATGACACATCAGATCACAAGAATGGTAGATGGTTGTGGATTGATGTCTTTGGATATACAGTATGTGTATCTATATACGTGTGTGTTTGTTTGTTGTGAGAAGTTGTTAACACTGTAAATGTGTGCCATTGTGTAGGATGGCATCATTCTTGGAGCAGACACCAGAGCCACTGAGGGGATGATTGTGGCAGACAAGAACTGCTCCAAGATCCACTACATCTCCCCCAACATTTAGTATGTCACTCACATTGCCACTCATAAATAATTACTCATACATCTTTACATATGTTAAATACCGTGTTGTTGTTTTTTTAAAACATCATCTGTATCAAAACACCAAATACTGTGCTGCTGCCTGCTCAGCAATGATAGTTTTGTTTTCTGCTCCCCAGCTGTTGTGGTGCAGGGACAGCTGCAGACACAGAGATGACCACTCAGATCATTTCCTCCAACCTGGAGCTCCATTCACTGTCCACAGGGAGACTGCCTCGCGTCGCCACCGCCAACCGCATGCTCAAACAGATGCTCTTCAGGTACAGTTGATTGTCGATTACAGCAGCCTGCAATATGACACATAAAGTGTTGTGGTAGGTGCACGTAATAATGCACATTTGACTTGCTACATGCAAGCCTAAATAACAGTAGTTTGTATGCATGAATATTCATCCATATAGATATGATTATGATGTGCTATGTATACTCAGATATCAGGGTTACATCGGTGCTGCCCTGGTCCTTGGGGGAGTGGACTGCATGGGTCCTCATCTGTACAGTATCTACCCGCATGGATCGACTGATAAATTACCCTATGTCACAATGGGTAAGGCTCACACACCCATTCAACTCAACAGGTGTGCATCATAAACACAGGGCTCGTGTATGAAATGTAAATGTTCCTGTCTGCAGGTTCTGGCTCTCTGGCTGCCATGGCTGTGTTTGAGGACCGCTACAAGCCTGACATGGAGGTCTGTCAGGCTTAGTGTTCATAGATGTTGATCATTACAGACACTACTCTCATTACAAGCATACGCTGCAATAATGTTAATGTTAGATTATAATGTCGTTTGCAATCGTCTTTGGGTGTGAATTTTGAAATCACGGCACTTCTGCGTTGCATGCTGTCTGGCAGTGACCTACACAAGCAGCACTGCGTCCACTGTATACAATCTTATTGAAACTTTTGAAAAGGATAACTCTAGCTATGTAAAGTAATATGAAACAACAGTTTTTCCAACATATCCAACCTACTGTTATTAATCGGGCCACAGGAGGAGGATGCAAAGCAGCTGGTGCGTGATGCCATCGCAGCAGGAATCTTTAATGACCTTGGCTCTGGCAGCAACATTGACCTTTGTGTCATTACCAAGTCAAAGGTGGACTACCTCCGTCCCCATGACGAGGCCAACAAAAAGGGGGTCAGGTAAGGGAGAAATCTCATTTTGAACTATGTGTGGACTTGTCTCTTACATTGAAGTAGTCTTCCAGCAGGTTCTGTCTGAATTTGAATCAGACTTTATAATGTCAGCCTCATACCATTCGGTGTCTCTTCCCCCACAACACACCTGAAATGTGTGTCCATGTCTTTAGATGTGAAATACTGTGTGCTGTATAATTATTTGCTTGTTTTGTGTGTTAACATTAGTGGAGATAAACCCGCAGCAGCACTTATTTTTCTATTGTCACTGACTAAAATTGAAAATGCTGAAACTAACTGCCAATTTAAGCAATTAATTGTTTCCTTTATAAAAGGCAACTGACCAAGATTTTAATTGTTCAACGCACCGTCAGCTTCAGTCCAACCAGATTGGAGAGATTCCTCCATAAATCTCAATTAAATTTTGCCCGAGGATGTTACCATCTCTAGTAAATGTAACACTAACAGCAATTATATTATGTCTGACCTGCACGTTGGGATCGGCTCCTCCCAAAACGGGACCTTTGATCGAATATTCCACTTAATTGTATTTCACTTATTGTTTTTGAATGATGTTGTTTTCTGTATTTATTATCCCTCACTCTCGCTGCATCTTGATATGATGATGCACGGTTATGTGGCTTGAGTGACTCTGCCATGTTGCTTGTTTTGTTTCAAGAGTGAACAATCTCGAGGCCTTACCTCTGTGAGTAAAACTGCAGAGTGCATTAATCCTTCACCATCGCTGCCGTTGTTAGTTACTGTCATTCACTGGTTTGTCAACAAACTTCTAACTCACACTCTTTTTGCTGTGTAACTGACGGGCATGGAGTGCTGTGGTGTGCCATTGACAGAAATGTAGCGATCCTAAAATTGTAGTGACTAACTATAATTGTGGTAGAACTTGAAGTTCCTACGACGTTGCGAATGCAACATCAGTCAGTTAAACCCTCTTGTCGTTCTAGGACTGGTGACTACAAGTACAAGAGAGGAACAACTGGTGTGTTGACGAGGGCTGTTACTCCACTTGATCTGGAAGTATTGGAGGAACATGTTCAAACAATGGATACATCCTAGAGTGACATTCGATCTCTGTCCTAATATTGTCTTGTTTTTCCATGTTTGCAATTAAATAGAATCTGCAACCACAGTCTTCTCTTTTGCCATTATTCATTAGTGGGGCTGTAGAGGGAGAGAGGATGTGGTTGGTTTGTAGCTCTAAGTGTACACCAGTGCATGTTGTTCCTATCCCATGTGCATAGATGGGAAACATGTAGCTATATTGGCATCACAGAAACATCTCTTTGCACAGAGAGAAACTTCTGCATACTCGATGAGTATGCGAGTCTGGGTTTGTGATATCCTGGAGATGAACGGCATAATCAGGCACCAAAAGTTATCATGCAAAACCACTGAAGTCATTTTTATTTAGTACAGATTGTTATTACAATGAAGAAATTTTAAGTTTCAATAAGGCCGTGTGCAATATGTTAACCTTAAACTCTGCTTTCCAAATAGCAAAACAGGAAAAATGCTTGTGTTGTATAAGGCACTGTGCATTATATATCCTCAGTATTCGCTTTCTTGAAAAAAAAATGTCTTACTATCGGAGGACTTTCACAGCATTTGTGATAGTTTCACAGTCAACATGTTCTACGTTTCACATAAAAACACTTGCATGGCATCTGGTAAATTATAAATCGCATTGATTGAATCATATGCATCATGTAAAGCTAAACAAATATTGACCACCCACTGCCATTTTCTCTCCAACCAGCTGTTTCCTCTGTGCATGCTCAACACAGGTTCACTGAAAGACCTTGCAAAATTAGATATCACATGTATAGCGTATTCCAGGTAAACTTTTCACTGTTATTGTAACTTAAGTTACTACAAACTTGTTTGCCTTCTTAATTTTGAAATGAGAGATGTTAAAGAAAGTAAACATATAGTCCTTAAAACTTCACCACAGTAGGCAGGGCTGGTCAAAAATAACAGTGACAATGAATGTTTGAGTCCAAGATGAGTTGTCATGGTCCTATGCGGGTCAATTCTGTGGTGAATGATTTTTACAAGTATTATAACTACAGGTGGGCATAATGCTGACCTTACCTGCAATGCCAGCAGGAAATCATTGGGAAGAACCCTTTTTTAAAGGAAAAGTTTTAAAACTTCCAATTCTATTAGTCAATAAGTGTCACGGCAGCCTCACATTGATTGATAAAGATAAATACACCTATAACTTATTTTGGTGTATGCATGGAAAGTGATGTCAAGTACAGCCAGTACTTACATAGTCACGTCCACTGTATATACTGTCCCACCCACCCTTCCTTCCTTCCTTCCTTAAAGACATTTGCACAGTTAAGTGTTTAATTTACACATTTACGTGAGCATTGCCGGTGCACATCCAATGAGCATATGACCGACAAATCCCTTGAATGGTGTAATATTTCCTTCTTTGTGTGACAGAGGCCAATCTCTTGAAACGTCCCCTGCTGTGCTTACTCTTCGTCGAGTTAGAACTGAACTCAGCAGACAAGGTCACGCAATCGATTGCTCACTTTAAAATGTCGTGCGTGTTGAGCACTTGTTTCATGCATGTCTGCTTCAATAGTTTACTTAATGTAGTAGCTCGTGCTGATATTCCTTGGTTTACCCTACATTATATATACAAGTAGGTTACGGTTTAAAACTACTTTTCCTTATCAACTACTACTTAGCAAGTTACTTCAACGGAAAACAGACATAAACAGCGATCTAAAAATATGATTACACCAGTAATTAATGATATGTATAAATCTCTCCCAGACCGACCACTTTATATCGGATGTTTGAACATGGAATGCAACAAGAATAAGCTTTGAGAATCTGTAATGTGTTTCAAGAAGCAGCACCAAAGGAAACGCCAAACATTCAGCTTCATATGGTTTCATCCACTTCCATGAGTGTGTTAAACGCTTGAATTCTCCAAACAAAAAATGCCACATGGCTAATTCATGTTCGAATGCCACCGTCCAATCATGCAGATCTTTGCATGAGGACCTGCTGACCTTCATCGAACACAATGTGGAGACAGAGACGAGGAGACGGGGTAGATTTGAAGCCTTATTCTTGGCAGAATGGAGCTGCCTCTCAGCTGCTTGAAGTCCACACGTGCATCTGTTTCGCCATTTGCAACACAAAGACGATGTCTGGCCGCTGGTCAGGATCTGGATTGATGCACATGCTAACCAGGTCCCGCAGCTGCAAGAAAAATGAAAAAAACATTGGTGTCTATTGTGATAAGCCGTCCAACAACTGTAAAATCTTCTAAAAGCGTTACCCGTTCCCGCTTGGACCAGTTAATACCAACAACGGATCACACTGACATATGTAGCCGCTTGCAGTCTTAACATGAAGTCACAAAAGTTTATTCTTATTTATAAGACGGCTTGGATGAACGCTGAATTCTGATTGTCTGTTATTGGTCACATGAGGGGTTATCATTTTCGTTTATTACACGGCTTGTGTGAATGCTTGGTTCTGATTGGCCGTTATTGGTCATTATACGAAAATAATGACCGCTCGACTATCAATAACGGACCGCTGCGAAATCAGAGACTCAGAGTTGAACTTCCTGCATTCATATCAATGCGCGCCAAAGCGTTTAGTTCCACTCCGGATTGTTTACGTACTGTTGCCCGCGTCACGCTTCGTCCCGGAACAAACATGAGCAATTTAAAAATTATTTTCAGCATATTTGGGAAGCATGAAACTTTCGATGCGTGGGTAAGTATGATACGTGTACTTCAAGCTGCGGCGACAAACACACGTCGGTAGAAGTGACAGAAGCGCGAATGTAAAAGCAGAGTACCTGTAGCCGTTACGGCACTATTTTCTCGCGGAGACGAAAGTATCGTAGCCTACACTTTTGCAGAAAAATGAAAGTAGCCTTGTTATGAACTATTTCTGACAACTGTATTGTTCATTAATGTTTTAAGCCGTGTAATAAGCGCGATAATGCCCTTGTCGCGTACATTATCCCGTACATAATGAGCGCTCCACTATCGATAACGGACTGCCGTGAAATCACAGCTCATATCAATCCGCCCTTCCGCATTAAGTTCCCCGCTGGATTGTTTACATTCTGTTGCACGCGTTACGCCTCTTCACAGAACAAACATGAA
>OMPJ01009155.1:5007-15173 GCA_900312935.1 Carapus acus | reverse complement strand
CATCTTCATCTCTGCCACCTCCAATTCAACTTCCTGTTGCTGAGTCAGAGCCTCCGCTAAACCAAACATCATGGCAGATCTCACCACCAATTTGTAAACCTTTCATTTTAAATTCAAGAGTCATAGGAAATTAATGATATTTGCATCTCACTCGGCAAATAGTGAGCAATAGTCACTACAAACAAGCTAAGACTGATGTTTGATTCACACTCAGTAACTTAAGAGGATGTGTGTGTGTGTGTGTGTGTGTGTGTGTGTGTGTGTGTGTGTGTGCGCGCGCGTCTGTTACCATGTTGAAAGCCAGTGAAGCTGAGCCGAGGGCATCGAAAGCAATCTGCTGAGCAGAATCAACACGCGCTGTGATGTCACTGTCCAGACTACCCAACCGGCTGCCGTTCTGGGAGACGTTGTACACTGAGGAGAGAGAGCTGACAGACAGACAGACAGACAGACAGACAGACGTAGATGCTTTAGTATTAGGATGTGAGTCTTGCCAGCCAAAGGTTGAGCTGCTCTGGTCTCAGTTTACCTCTGCAGTGATTGGGCGTGGCTCTCTAACAGCTGAGCGTGGCTCTCCACTTGGAACACCCTCTCCAGAGCGTCCACCATTTTCAAGCCCACAACCAGACCGTCAACTGTCTTCCTCACCAGTGGGCGCCACTGGTCAATCTGACTGCCCAAAGTCTCTCCTTCCTGTTGGGATCAGAGTAGATAGATTGGTTAGTACACAGACTGGTAGATGAAAAGGAAGACTCTATCAAAGAGGATCTATCATTGTGTGTGTGTGTGTGTGTGTGTGTGTGTGTGTGTGTGTGTGTGTGTGTGTGTGTGTGTGTGTGTGGCGTGACTTACTGCAGTCATATTTGTCAGTTCTTCGGCCAGGTCGAGTGTTTCACCTAAGACATGTTGACTGTCTTCTATCATTTTGTCCACCACAACACAGTCCAGGCTGAGATTCTGGGAGAGTGACTGAGAGAGAGAATGTGAACGAGAGGGAGAGCGATGGACAGCGAAGATAGAGAGAAGATGTGATAAGATGTGGCAGTCAAAATGTGGCATGGTTCATTTTAAGAAGCTGTGATGCACAAGTTTGAGACTCCTGAGGCAGCCTACCTTGTACTGGTGGAATGGAGTGTTGACTGCCTCCAGCAGATTGTGCGTCAGCATGTTTTGCTCCATGGCGTCGCTCAGCAGTGTGTCCGCATGCCCCATGCTGAGCAAATGGGCAGCAAGGGCAGTGGACAGTTGGCGGAGCCTGTCGTCAACCACGCTGCCGTGGGACAGCAGGTCTGACTGAACTGTGAGTAGAAGTGACTCAGCCAGGCTATAGGATTGGAGAGGGAGGGACATTCAGGATCAAATTTGAAATAAACACAGTATTTTGTAAAAAAAAACAAAAAACAAACAAAACAAAAAAAACAGAAGCCTCAAACATGGCTACAGAAATACCTGAGCTCCTGACTTGCAGTAGAGCGTGCAGCCGTTAAATTGACAGCTCTGATGGTTTTTAACATGGAAGCCATGTTGTCCAGCAGGCTTGTGCGATTTGCAGAATCGAGCTCCTCCTCTGTGGTCTCATTGAGATGCTCTGCCTCTTTCTCTAGCACTGGATTGATCACACATAATACTGAGTTTATTACGTACATCGTCTCTCTCCTTGCACTCATGCTGTCTGTGGTGTGGTGTGTGTGTGTGTGTGTGTGTGTGTATGTGTGTAGGTGTGTGAGAGAGGGAGAGGGAGACAGGGAGACAGGGAGAGAGAGAGTGTGTGTGTGGTCTGTCTAACTATATTAATATGGATTCGTTTTTGTCACTATTCACCTTGAATCTTGTCCTGAAGGCTGCTGATTCTTTCAAGCAGCAATGCACCCTGGGAGAGACTGTCGTTGACAGATTTTTCTGTGTCATTCCAGCCAGCAGCGAGGTGAGAGGCCTAAACGTCCAGAGGAGCAAGGAAACAAGTCAGTCTCCTCTCTTGACCATGTGAAATCTGCACTCGCTCTGCTACCAGACATACCTGCTGCAGCACATCGCTGAGGTCAGAGGTCACGTGCGTCAAGTCTTCCTCCACCTTGGACAAAAGGAGAGCGACCGAGCTGTTCTCCGCCATCAAAGCCTGAGGAGAGACAACACCTCTGACACTCAGTCACCCCCCCAAATCTCACAGGGTGGCTTTAGCTGGTGATGAGCTCCATATGGTGGCATACCTGGATGTCTCTGGTGTGGTTCTCTAGGGCCACCAGCTGGCGATACGGAGCCATAGCCAGGCCCGTCATGTTGACCCCCAGCAGGTGGTCGTGCAGTGTGTCCAGGTCATCCAACAGGGGGCCTGTGCACTCATCCTGACAGGCTGAAGCAAAGCATAGGTGATACGCTTATAATCCTGAGGGTGACTTTTGCGAGGTCTTTAAGTGTGTAGTTAGGGCGTAATTGTCAGTACTCACACACACACTCTCCCCGCTCTAGGACATGCCTCTCCTCACACTGGTCGCAGAGCCGACCTCTGACCCCGACCTTGCACTCGCACTGTCCGGTCAGGGGCTCGCACAGGGAGTGAAGGGAGCCCCACTCACTGCAGCTACACGGCTCGCACTTCTCGCCAGGCAAGGACGGGTTGCCATAGTAACCCAGGGAGCATCTACAGCAGCAGTGGCGAGGTCAGTTAGGCGTGAGTCAATGGCAACATTGCGCAAAGCGGCAGTTTGTGCCAATGTGACGAGAAAATATCTCTGATGCGGCCATGTCTGTCCGTTCTCTCGCCCTCTCACCTCTCACAGTAGCGTCCCTCATATCCTTGCTGACAGGCGGTGCAGCGGAAGTCACCAAAATGCCCCTCTGACACACAGGTGGGACTGAAACTACACACGTACACACAAACACACGTTACTTGCTCCGAAAAAAAATACTGAATTTTGTGAGCGGAAAGCAGACGAGGTGAATGCAGGACTGAGCTGCAGTTGTACCTGTTGTCCTTTAGGGGGCAGGCACACAATGAGCAGTCGCTGATGGAGCCGCTGACGTTCCCGTAGTACCCTGAGGCACAGAGTTTGCAGCTCCGCCCACTGGTGTGGTGCTGACAGCTCTGCACAAGAGACAACACAATCAAAGTGGACAGGTCAAGTTTCTATCCAGTGAATCGCTAACATCAAATCTACAGTCTCCTCACCCCTGCAGTTAGTCATCAATCTCTTCAACTAACTGAGATCTTTATTTAGGTTTTGATTTACTTAAACAATTGATGTGCTGTAGGTGAAGCCTGGGATCAGTCCAGCGATTGAGTGCTCCACCTTATCCACAGGCAGTGATCACTGGTTTGCTCGATATCATGTGACAACGACTTGAAATGATTAATCCATACTGAAATGTGGTGTGTACCTGACACTCTCCTGTCTCCATGTCACAGCTCCTGCTGTGATTGTTGCAGCGACAGGGCACGCATGGACGCACGTAGAGCTTCCTTCGCGCTTGAGGCGACAACTCAGACAGCGGCTGACGGAAATACCCCGGAGAACACTCCTGCATTCCGGACAGGAGAATGGGTGACTCGCCCTATGCAGGATGTGTTTCCTCACAAGTGCCTGTGTGAGCTTGATTTGTCTTTACCTGACATGATAATCCGGCGTATCCCGGTGGGCACACACATGACTCCACTAGCCGTGCCGGACTGCCGCTGCGCTGAGAGCCTTCTATTTCCTCTGCTTCCAATGCGGTTTCCAGGCTGATGTTCGAGATTCTGACAGCAAAGACAGGAAGTCAGCACTGTGTAATTGCACTCTTTAAGGGTTAAGAGAGGCTTTGTGCGTGCGTGCGTCCGTGTGTGTTCTGCAGCAACAAATCAGCTCAACTACTGGTAATTGTCAGAGCTGCAGGCACCAACAGATTTTATTTAAATGTTTGGTGGAGGGGAGAGAGATTATTGTGTGTGTGTGTGTGTGTGTGTGTGCGTGTGTCTGTGCGTGCACTCACCTGCTCTGCTGTAGCCTGGTACCATATGAAGCTTTGATGAGGATGTACTGGATGTTACTGAGCACAGACATGAAGTCACCTCGACTGACTGCTTTCTCTGACACCGAGTTGAAATACTTCCACTTGTGCTGTAGGAGAAACAGACAAACACGCTCATACCAACAATTTACACCATGTGCAGAGAGCGAGTGCTTTGATGCCAAAATGTTATAATACTTCAGTGAAACAATGATAATAGAACAACAGGTCAGCTTGTCTTCACCTCTGTCATGCTGATGTCCTGCCGCGTTTTTATGCCGTTGCTTGGGGCAGCTATGTCAGTGTATATCACCAGCTTCCTCAAGGTACCGCCCCTGATGAGCACTTGAGGCTCCTGATTGGTCAGTCCGGTGCCATCCTCCGCATAAAAGGTCACCATGTAAGACAGCAGGCCTCCATAGGACAGCAGCTACACACAGAAACAGCAAACAATATTATAATGTGACGCTCACACAAAAAAATTCTATCAGCAGTGATTAAGCACTGCGAGATGTGATTTTGGTTCCACTGTTACCTGACTGCCCTCAAACTGCCTGGGTAGCCTCCAGTAGAGGGGGCCAACCAGCCGGCTGATGTTCAGGTGCCTCGTGTCCAGCAACATGTCATCGTCCTGCTGGTAGACGCCGGTGACTACACCCTCAAGGTTAGATTGACTAACCACCGCCAACAGGGCGGGAGTCTGGGATAGTGTGATCTGTGGAGGGGGTGTACACAAACAAACACTGTCAGGGGGTTCTCGCAGTGGCGGCCTGGTGTGAGGACAAAGTTTTGCCACAGGGTGGCGCACTAACAGGCACTCGGCTCAGTCCTCCCAGCTCCTCGCAGTCTGAGCTCTGTCCGGAGCAGTAACACTCAGAACAGCCGCCTGGGTTAAGGGGTGACAGGCCAAAGCGTCCTGGGACACACTCCTGGCAGTGACGGCCAGAGACCCCCGCCTGCACAGAGAGAGAGAGGGAGGGATTGATAGAGAGAGAGAGAGAGAGAGAGAGAGAGACAGAGAGAGTGAGAGAGAGAAAGGGAACGATAATTTACTTCCCTGCCCAAAACAACAAATGACCTTTAACACTGTAGGTTCACAGCTGCAGACACACAACGCATGCGTTACCTTGCACACACACTGTCCGTTGGACAGACAGTTACACACTCCCAGAGTCGAGTTGCAGTATTCCGCCTCTGTTCCTTCCAAGTCGCAGCTGCATGGTTTGCATGCTGGGTAACCATAGTAACCTGTGGCGCACTGGTCACATGACCTGCCAGAGAAGCCATCGCGGCACTCACACTGTCCACTGCTCAGATCACACTGGGAGGAGACACTTCCCTCCTCTGCGCAGTCGCACTCCTTCAATAGAGAAAGTGTTCTTCAGTGTTGTGTGCATTTTGTGTGCATATATGTGTGTGCTGCATGTGTGTGCATTCACCTTGCAGCCATTGATGGGGTCATGACCCCAGTAGTTTGCCTTGCACCTCTCACAGGCGTCACCCTCAGTGTTGATGGGGCAAATACACTCGCCGCTCTCTGAGTTGCAGTTACCACCAGTGTGTGAACAGTTGCATGCTGGGAGGGGAGAGTGCACGCTCTGATTAGACAGGAGAAGACTCAGGCAGTGCCTGATACTGGATAGGTAACAAATCGTGGGTTTACCGCTACATCCGTGCTCATGGAAGCCATAGAAACCATGGCCGCAACGGTCACACTTCTCCCCAGCGACACCATCCACACACTGACACCGACCGTTTGCATCACATGACTCAGAGATGGATCCTGATTGGTTACAGCCGCAGGACTGACAGCCTTCCCCGCTGTGCAGCCCAAAGAAGCCATTCTGAAAAATACCAGCCCCAAGTTTCATCATTTCCACTGCTTTGGTTACATGTGTGTGTGTGTGTGTGTGTGTGTGTGTGTGTGTGTGTGTGTGTGTGTGTGTGTGTGCGTGTGTGTGCGTGTGTGTGTGTGTGCGCGTGTGTGATTGTGTGTCGCAGCTTTACCTGACATTGATCACAGGCTCGTCCTATCACGTGCTCTTTACATTCACACTGGCCGGTCGCAGCGTCACACACACTGGAGTGAGCACCGTTGATGTCACACTCACACTCTGAGGGAGCCAGACGGAAAGGAGATTCCATTATTTGAACACTATATCATTGTAGCAATGGTATCTGAACAGCCACAGAAGCAGCATGACCCTACACACTCACACGCTGCAACACACATAATCATGTGATAAAAACAGAACAGTAAGGTCACGGTAATCTGGATTGGAGGAGATCAACATTCCTCAGTGGAACAAACGCTCTCTAGTGCGTTTTTGTGTGTGTGTGTGTGTGTGTGCGTGTGTGTGTGTGTAAATCAAGGTTAAGTTCAGTCAAGGTTAGGTTTGGCAACAGTTTTTCTTTCATTGATGAATTTGGTATTGAAAGTTGTTGCCTCAGCAAATACGGGCTGTGTGTCTGTGTGTGTGTGTGTGTGTGTGTGCGTGTGTGTGTGTGTGTGTGTGCGAGTGTGTGCGCGCGCCTCTCACCCTGGCAGTTTTTGGCGTGCACAGCATCCCCATAGTAACCGGGCTGACAGACCTCACAGTGGGGGCCGGCAGTGTTTCCATGGCAGCGGAGACATTCCCCAGTGACAGCATCACAGTGTCCTGCCTCCGTGATATCAACATTGCCATTACATTCACATCGCACACAGGAGCCGCCCACAGCTGTTGGGTCACCATAGAAACCGCTGGCACACCTAGGGGATTGTGTGTGCGTGTGTGTGTGTGTGTGTGAGTGAGTGAGAGAGAGACAGAGAGAGTGAGAGTCACTATGAGCGGACAGCCACATGGATGACTCATTGAGTGATGCCAGGCCTTCACCTTCGACTGGTGGATCAGCCTGTCAATCATACTCACCTCTCACAGCTGGTCCCTGTGTAGCCCTCCTGACACTGATCACATGACACTTTCCCAGAATCCTCGAGGACACAGGTTGGGCTGAAACTGTAAAAACATGAAATTTATCTCCACTGAAACAGTATCGTTATGATTCTATTTACTATTGTTCATCTCCAACTGGAAGAATCATGACTAATCAGTCTGAATTCCTCAATTCATTTGGGCAATCTTAAAATGCTTCACTAATTAAACGCTGTGGGGGTAATAATAATAAAAGAAAGATAATTGGACTCCCCCAGCCTGCCCCCCACGGATGGAAAATAGCACTCCTGCTAAATCTGATGTAACCATCTTGTTGTTGTTGACTATGAAATGTTAATGATTTATGGTAGTCCATGCTGTCCTTTAAATAACCTCATTCATTAATTCATTTGTTTGTTTCCTCCATGCTGGCAGTACTGTGCTACAGTTCCATGTCCCTGTTAAAGCTGAGGAGGCGAGTGTGTTGGGTGGATGAGGGTGAGGCGTACTTATTTGATGACAGAGTGAGGGGGCAAGCACAACGAAGACAGTCTTCGGGCGTCCCCTCCGTAGCATCGCCATAGAAACCAGGAAGACACTGATCGCAGTGGGGTCCTGTGGTATTGTGGGTGCAGCCCTGATAGATGAACAGAGGAAGGATGAGTATTCACACCAATGTAACAACACAATAAGTACTCATTCAGACTCCTCAGGCATATTTTGCCAGTGTGTGTGTGTGTGTGTGTGTGTGTGTGTGTGTGTGTGTGTTGCTTACCAGACAAACTCCATTGATGTCACACTCGTTGGCGTGGTCGTTACACTCACACTGCATACAATTTCCTCCAAACAAGACTCCACCCACTCTGTAGAAACCTGGCAGACAGGCCTGAGACACAAACATACACACACAGAGAAGCACATACACACACACACACAACAGAATGGGTGAAAGCTATTCTGCACGTGCTGCACGTGCGGTCAGAGAAGCTGTGTTTTCTGCCTTGATATCACTCTGTTATTTCCACCAAAAACGCCTGAGGTGAATAACTGACCTCGCAGGAGGTTCCGCTGTAACCCCAGGGACATTCACACATCTCCACGGCAACCGCCTGCACACCAGATGTCGAGACAGGGTCTGCCACATCCAGAGACACTGCCCTCAGACTGATAGAGAGGGAGACAGATAAAAAAGAAAGACATAACTTAAGCCCTCTGTTTCTCCTGCTGTTGCCTCCTAACTCAGCAAAACAGGCTTATCTATACCACAGTGCATCTGTCTGATTGGATTTTAACTGCCATGTTTGGGGGAAGGAGGAAGTATCTGAAGGTCACAGTGATGTATTTTATCATAAACGTGGATAGATGTCATTGTTGAGAGAAATAGTGTATAGCAGATCCTGTTCTTGAGCACTATGACAGTATGTTCATTGAATTTCTTTAAAAGGCATTCTGGTCATGGATACAAGTACTAGTTTTGCCATCCTCACCGCATCGGTCCATCAGTTGAGGAATTGATGTGAACTCTAACCCTCAGAGATGCCACATCAGCAAGGACGGACAGCAGGACATCACGGGTCACACGTGCACCTGTGTGAAAGTCTACAAACACCTCTGGGAGGATCACCATGGCAACCGAGCGCTCGGCCAGCGGAGACAGGGAGAGAAGTGACGGATGCGAATGGTGCACAGCTCGACCGTTTCCCTGGAGATGAATTTGAGGGGAATCAACTTCGCTCCTTATGGACACATTTATAATCTTACAATGATTTTGTGCAAAGTTTTTTCACAATTTCCCTCTCTACCTCTATGATGATGTCAGAGCGAGCAGGGAGGGCGCGGTCCTCATTATCCAGTGGGATGTCATACACCACATTATAGTTCAGATAGCCTCCATAGGACACCAGCTGGAGACAGACAGACACACAATCAGGTCCGATCCATTCAAAGACTACATTGATCAATATTGTTGTTTATTGTTTCATATGAAACAAGAAAGCAGAGGATGCAGGCGCACCTTGTTTCCGATGAAACTGTCTGGTGCGGCCCATGACAGCACTTGCTGGTGGGAGTGAGTCGACGATGCATTAGCAGTGACGAGGAGTTCGTTGCCATGGATGACGGCGGAAGAGTGCGGGGAACGAGGCAGAGAGGGGCGGAGCCAAGCGTCTGTCTCAACCAGCTGGGATAATAAAGAGAGACAGTTCCTGCTGAGGGGACAGTTCCTGCTGCCACGGCTCAGTCCTGTAGAGCCATGGGTGTGGGAGAGTGCGGCATACCTGCTCCATGGACCAAGCAGAACTCTCGCACACATCAGAAACCCCAAAGCAGAAGCAGTCATTGCAGCCGAGAGGGTTCGCAGCCTGCAGGTTGTAGTGTGCAGGCTTGCACAGGTCACAGTGGGCTCCCATCACGTTCGCCTGAAGAAGCATCGCAGAAACGTACCTCAAGCAGCAAGAACGCATGTGTGTGGTCCCTTAAACCGCATTTGGCATCTGACTCTCACCTTGCAGATACACTCGCTGCAGGGGTCTGCGTTGATGCTGCCGGCCAGGTTACACTCACAGCGAGTACACAGGGGAAAGTCTCTGTATCCAAAAGCACAGCGGTCGCACCTCTGACCTGCAAAGCCCTCCTTGCACGCACACTGTCCTGGAGTTCCCCCTACACACACACACACACGCACACACACACAAGAGGAAAACACATGACACTGATGATGATGATGATGATGATGATGATGATGATGATGATGATGATGATTACCTTGTGTGTCATCTCTAGTACAAATATCGGACTCTGATCCTCTGGGATTACAATTGCACTCAACACAGGGTGAGTCTGCATAAGGAGAAACCTACAAGTACAAGTACACATAAAGGTATAATTTGCACTTGTAGTATTGCATTACATCATACTGTAATACCCTCAGTGGCCGGTTGCAGTACCTCAGCTGGCCTGTAGTATCCTGGTGCGCAGGTCTCACAGTTGACCCCTGCTGTGTGCTGTTGACAGCTGATGCAGACTCCGCCTCCGTGACGCACCCCAAAAGTGTTCAAGCTCAACTTAAGATCAGCGATGGTCTGATTGTAGTAGCAGTCATGTGCCTTATTGTGACAGTTACACTCTGAGAGGGAGAGGGAGAGGGAGAGGGAGAGAGAGAGAGAGTGTGTGTGTGTGTGTGTGTGTGTGTGTGAGAGAGAGAGAGAGAGAGAGAGAGAGACAGAGACAGGGAGAGAGAGAGAGAAAGAGAGGTGGAGAGAAAGAGAG
>OMPJ01009141.1:0-69254 GCA_900312935.1 Carapus acus | reverse complement strand
CCACCTAGCCAGCCCCTTACTCAGGTCTGTTGATGAGCTACCACAGTTGGATGGAGGTGCTGTTTCCACCACAGCTCCTGCTCAGGCTGCCTTTGTATTGTTTGATCATGTTGCCAACTACTGCTCCTCTTGCAGCATTGCTGTTAATATGTCTCTGTTTATGTCTTTGCCATGACAGTGATGCCCCCTCTCTCCGCCTCTCTTCCTCTGTAATGTTGTTATTTGGCATAGGGTGAAGCCAAATGTGATGTGCATATTTTGATGCGTTTTTAATGCGAGCCCTCTCACGCTTGTTGCTTGTTTATTCCTCCTTTGTCTCCGCCACATCTGCAGCTCCAAATGAGTGTACCTGCAGCAACTGCACAGAAGTCAGACAACACCAGTGAAATGCAATCAGCTGCAGTGACTCCCTCCTTCATCCCCAGCCAGTCGGGGAAGATCCCGGGCAGGAAGAGAGGGAGACCCCCACTCCGCAATGTCGCCAAAATGGATTTTCCAACCCGTTACCCTGAATCGCTCCCTCCACTCAAAGTCCCAAAGAAGAGAGGGAGGAAGCCAGGCTTCAAGGTCAGCCGGATGTGGAACAAGAATGAGATATATTCTGTGGATGCAGCTTGTTTAAAAATGCATGTGTGCACAAATAGACACACTCACTCACACCACCTCTACGCCCTTCGAATTTGTTGGACCCATGTGTCACAGAGAGGGAGAGCGAGTTAACATCTGTAAATGCATCCAACTTAAGTACTCACTCGAGACAGATGTCTTATGTAAACAACATACTTAACTTTGTGTTTCATTTTGCCTCACCTCTTGAAACGCATATTTGCAAACATCTTCCCCTCCAGCTCAAACCCAGGATGGTGATGACACCATTGGCGATTTCACCTCCTAGCAGCACCCCTGAGCCAGACATGAGCTCCATCCCTCAGGATGCTGCCACCATTCCTCACTCTGCAACGCCCCAGGTTCTCACAGGTAGAACAGCAAAAACTGTACTGTTTGACAGATGTCAGGCAGGGGTGCCTGCCTCTCTCAGCCTCTTTCTTTTTGTGTCTGTCAGTTTGCATCTACATCAACAAGCACGCCAACACCGGTCCAAACCTGGACAGGAAGAAGATCCAGCAACTTCCAGATCACTTTGGACCAGACAGGCCATCAGTGGTGCTGCAGCAGGCCGTGCAGGGCTGCATCGACAGCGCCTTCCAGCAGAAAACCGTCTTCACCCTCCTCACGCAAGGTTACGGGGGTGAAAAAATATCAGGTATCTCACAGAAATCTTACAGCACTAAATTCACAGATATAGAAGATGTTGGCACCTCTGTGGGCCTTAGAATAGCATAATTTACATGGTGAAGCTGTGCACATAGATAAATGAGGGTGAATGGTTCACTCACTGCGAGCCACCTAAACCCTGACATCAGAGCAATGGTGTGGCTGTAGCTTTATTGTTCTGTCTGATGCATTATGGCCACACTTGAGTTGTGGTGCTGCTTGCATTAAGGATCACCACAGTAACCGCCTCCATATAGAAACACTATCTCACATGCTTACCCGCCCTCGCCAGTTTAAGCCCGAAGGAGGCCACAGTAACCTCATTACTTAAGACACAGTTTTGCTCTTTCAGCCACATTTGACGGGAAGCAGCATCTTCTCAGCCTCCCTGTGGTGAACAGCATCGACTACGTGCTACGTTTTCTCAAGAAGCTGTGCCGCAGTTTGCACTGTGAAAACCTGTTCAGTGATCAGCCCATTACCCAGCACAGTGGTGGCTCCTACCAGTCGGACGGTATTGTGTTCTCCTTTATTACAGCCTGCGGTGCAGCAGTCCCCCCAAAGTCTCCCTGAGAATTTGATGCTGTTTATGGTGTAATGAATGCCCCCACCTTGTTCTATGTCGCCTGTGAAATGCAGCTGAAACATCGATGGCGGAGGACTACCATCTCAACCAATCAGAAGCCAAACGCTACTCTGTGGACCCCGGTGATTCTGCTTTTGGTTCCATAAGCTCCTCCTACTCGCCAAAGACCTCCTACAGCTTTCGATCGTCACAACAGTTTTCCAGTGGCTCCGCCCCGCTGACCATGTGCAGGCAGTCGTCAAGCAGCCCAAACACATTTCCAGAGAGTAACAGGACAGGTAACGCATGACATCCCCCTCACTTCGTTTGCGCGCTGAGGTAACCCTCACATTCTTTAAGTGTAGACACTGAGGGTGAAGTCCTCGCCTCTGCTCTCTTAGGAAGCTACAATGGCTCTGCAGAGTCCCAAGAGTCCAAAGGTCCCCGGAATAAGGACCCATCCACGTGGTCTGTGGAAGATGTGGTATGGTTCATCAGGGATGCAGACCCCCAGGCCTTGGGACCTCACTCTGACATCTTTCGGAAACATGTATGTTTGTCCTTCACATTTCCAATTTTATTCATCGTAACCTGAGTGCAAACTTACCGTCAAACTCTGCACCCTGCAGGAGATCGATGGGAATGCTCTGTTGCTTCTGAAGAGCGACATGATCATGAAGTACCTCGGACTGAAGCTGGGACCAGCCTTGAAGCTTTGCTACCACATTGACAAATTAAAACAGACAAAGTTCTGAAACCTTTAATTCCAGGTTTTCCTTTTAACCCAGCAGTGCGATTTGCTGATGATGATCATGATGTCATGTCCTCTTTTTCTACCCCACTACTAGTTTGGGCACAGAGGGCACATTCCCAAATGTGTCGTTTGCACATGCACTGAGAAAAGGATAACGGTGGTCAGAGCGTGAGTCAACACACGCGGCCGATTTACTTTTAGCATCATCTCTATACTGTGACGCAATGTGGAACAGAGAAGAATAACATTTAACAGCATTTCATGTTAAAACATATCTGTTCCACAGTCTCAACAAGGAACTTTGGTGATGATGTTTTTAATTTAGAGATTATTGTCATGTTTTACATATTACTGTGAAAAAAATGCAAGGGTTGTTGAAGGATTAGTAAAACAATCACTCCTTTTAATATAAATTTAATATAAAAACCACTATAACCTAAACAAACATAACTCTAGCCTACATAGAATATTAGCTCTCTTGTCAGTATATATAAGAGAAAAGAGAGCATTGTGAGCATCACCTATTTATGTTTCAATATGCAAGATTGTTAAATGCCAGTTATTCCAGTAGGCTCTTAACGTACTGTTTTTTAATTCACGTTTGTATACTTTTATCAGATGTCTGTCTTGATACAGAGATTGTCAGAACACTTTCATGTTACATTGAGAAAAACCTACATTTCCATGTAAATAAAGTCAGAAAATATTGCTTTTGTATACCGCCTTGGTGTACAGTATGTACGTTTTTTTTAAGCCAATTAAACCTTTGTAAGTGAATGCTGCTTTACAAACATCATATGTAAGCCATGCCCAGTGTGATCAAGATAATGTGTTTTTATTTTCAGTATCAATATGAACTTCAGAGGAAACTGAGTGAATCAGTGCTCTATGCTGGTGCTAAAGGTCATCTACGTATTTACCTGTTTGCTTTTGTGTTTGTGAGATGTAAGACAAAATCTTAAGTGTATACGGTACTGTATGTGAGTATTAAATGAAGAAATTGAGTAACCCCAGGTTGAAGGTGATTTTTTAAAATTATGTCTTTCCCTCTGTTGAGGCTTAAAAGACACACCTCATTTAAGCAGAGGTACATTTGGATGTGGGTCCAGACTTTTTTTTTGTCTAGGGGGGCTCTTGTCTGCCTCAGCACACATTTAGGCTAAATCTAACATAGAATGGTGACCTACATCAGTGGGATTCAAGGTCCAGTGATCTCCGCAGGTCCCTGACATTCTCCCTGGGGGTCTTCTATAAGCAAAGTCAATTGTTGCACTTCAATATTGTTGCCGTGGTGACACATAGTGTCTGTGGTGTGTTTACAGTGACAGCCATAATCACAGGCTGTGATCTCATTGTCGTTACCGACACATACTATATTTTCTCCCATAATTCTGCTACAGAATAAACCCAACAACAGGCCAGGAGTACCATCAGCAGTAACAACAGGGTGGCAATACTGAGGATTTAACAGCTTTGCATTATCAACGATTCATCTTTTATGTGTTTTTGTGCTATAGCATAGACAAAGAAAACACAGGCTGCAGCAGTAGCGAGTTGAGGCTCTTTGGCTGCAACAAAAATCATTACACTGTAAATGAATGAGTGATGTTCTGCTACTTAAGGTTAGTGGATCATCCAACAAGCATTGATCAGTGATTTACCAGCTAATGGTAAAGCTTTAGGAACACATCTGGGTGGAGGTGAGATTCTGCTCCTAAGCAAACTGGCTTTGATGCAGAGCAGTCTTATCTCTGAAAGCACACTTATGGAATACTCATGCTGTGATTATGTAATCAGTCTGTCTGCATTCAATCGCACAAAGGATTCTGTTTAAATGTGTCTCGACCCACTTAATACCTGCAGATACACTGGCTTAGCTTTGAAGGACTTGCTGTGAAGCTATAAGCGAGAAATGCAAAGCATGTTTGATTTCTCCACTGCTTGTTTGAGCCACTATTACAATATGAACATTATAAATTGTGAATATTTTGCGATGTAACCGAAAGAATCTGAATCTGAATCCACCTACAAAACAGTCAAAACAGGTAAGCACGCAGACAAGAGATATTTACCATTAGGACATAATGATAATGATGATGATAACGAGAATGATGATGATGATGATGGTGGTGGTGGTGGTGATGATGAAGGGTGCAGATCTGGCGTGTCTGGGTCCAGCTGAAGACACAGCCTGCAGAGCAGCAGTGAACTTATCAGCCTGTGATGCGTTTGGGTGACGCCGAGCTGCTGTTAGTCGCATAAGCGAGCGCTGGCGTGGGATCGGTGCCTGCTGCGCCTCATCTGGAATAACGACGGGAAAAGCGGGACGTTTTCCGCGTTTAACGGTTTGCAGGAGACGCACCGTGTTGCTTGAAATCCTTCCACGGCATACACTTCCATCGGAGGGCGATTTTCCCCCCCATAGTTTGCAAGGCCAGATCACATTCATTTCGAGAGGGGAGCGCCAAACAGACGCTTTAACAAGGTAAGCCGCGATTATCGGCAGATGGGCGCGATTGAATGTTTTCGATTGCACAAGCAGCGAGTGATGCATGCCTGATTTAGTCGCTTTTCTATGTTCGGAATGAGGTGGAACAGGGAGAGGGGTTGGCACACTGGCACCTGCGCATCCCGTAAAATAGAGACCGCGTTTTGCCTGGAAACAAGCTGGAAAACCTTGAGAATTATGTTAATGAGCTCAACAGTATCGTCCCTGAAGCTCATGTTTAACCAGCTTTTCCTCGCTGTCATCGTGATTCTGCGCTTAGGTCGAGGCATCTCGTCTGGGTGAGGGAAGGTGCGTGTGTTCGTGTGTGTGCGTGTGTGTGAGGTTTTGGCGTGTTTTTGCGTCGGAGAGGTGTGATGCGAAGCGGGGATGGCGAATCTGCCGTGAAAACACTTGACTGCGTCGTTTCCATCGGAATGCAGCAGCGTCTCCCTCTCACCCTCCCTCCCTCACACACACACACACAAACACACACACGCGCACACGCACACACACTCACACGAAAATGCTCTGGCGTTAATGGCATTTAAGTTAGATGTCGTCGGCCAAAACCGTCGGACATGTAACACAGCAATATCTGCCAGTTCTGCAGCAGAACAAGTGGCCTGTACCTGTGGCCTGTGTGTGTGTGTGTGTTTGTGTATACGTGTGTGGGAGCTTTTTTTCTGCCGACGTCGAGCTGTGGACAAATTTTCGTTTTGTCATCTTCCTGCTAAATGTTTCCCCTCAAGGTCATCCATCCACTGCAGCCTGCTCTGATGACTAACCCAGAGAAGATTCTGGTACCAGCGCCCCCAGCCGCTCAGCCATCCTCCCACCACATTGAGCAAAGAGGAGAATTAAGGGCTGATTTATTTGTTATTGGTGGTGGTAGTGGTGGTGGTGGGTGTGTGTTTGTGTGTGGGGGGGCGGCGGGGCGGCGGGGCTGTTTGTTGCATGAGCCTGTGGCCGATGCAGCACCCAGCCCGCTGCCATGCTGCTACTGCTGCTGCTGCAGGGACCTTATGTTTAGTATTAGAAGCCAGAGACTTATCCACATGACAGCATCACTGCGAGCGGAAATACTCTAACTGTTGTCGGATGTTTATGCTTGTTAGTTAATAGATGGACAGAATCGTTACGTTCTCTTTGGTAGTCAAACGAATGTGTGTGTGCAGGGCTTCTGGCACCATACTTGTCATGGTTTCCACTGTGGATAAGATCTTAATGCGGGCTGATTGCTCCTCGTCACACACCGTCAGAGGGCCTTGCGCCATCGTTTAAGATAAATTGAGTGGGCTTTCAATCAAACACAGCCTCGATGCTTTAGACGGTGCAGCAGGTCAAGCATTATTTTTTTTCTACCCCTCTTTTCCTCCCATCGTTCTCCCTGTCTGTTTCCAGCTCTGACGTGGTCCTGCAGCAGTGCCTGCGCCTGCTTTTGTTGTCGTTGTTAGATAATGGGACAGTAGTTGTGATGGAAAGTTGATAGCGGCGGATCGAAGGTTTGATGAAGTGATTCGGGCCTGAAAGTGATGATCCAGGTCAGCGTGTGTGTACGCAGGCCTCAGACTGGCACAAACAGGCTGAGCGGACAGAAATAGAACACAAGCACCGGGGAGACGTTGGCTGCCTAACCCCCACCCTTTAAAAAAAGCACCCGAGCAATTCAGCGTTTGAAATAAAAATTAAAAGGCTATGTGCCAGAGATGTCCGCCAGAGCGAGGGGAGATGCATTATTCACGTGGTCTCGCACAGCAGGAACCATGGGAAAGCAGAACAGCAAGCTGACTCCCGAGGTGATGGAGGATCTGGTGAAGAACACAGAGTTTAATGAGCACGAGCTGAAGCAGTGGTACAAAGGCTTCCTGAAAGACTGCCCGACCGGCCGGCTCAATCTGGAGGAGTTCCAGCAGCTTTACGTCAAGGTGTGTCTCTGCCTCGCGAACCTCTGCTTTCAGGTCAAGGGACGCACATAACAAACATCTCTCTTTCCCCCCCCAAAATCCAGTTCTTCCCCTACGGCGACGCATCAAAATTTGCACAACACGCTTTCAGAACCTTCGACAAAAACAGTGACGGAACCATCGATTTCCGCGAGTTCATCTGCGCCCTGTCCATCACATCCCGCGGCAGTTTTGAGCAGAAACTCAACTGGGCCTTCAACATGTACGACCTGGACGGTGACGGCAAAATCACCAGGGTTGAGATGCTGGAGATAATCGAGGTGAGGGATTATCCACTCGTTCGTTGAGAGACTGGCTGTGTTATCAGGGCAAAACAGATGGGGAAAGCGCTGAGTGCGGACACTGGCTTGCGACGACAAACTGCAGATGTATTGAATTTCATTATGCCATGTTTGTCTCTATTGGAAATACAATCAGAGTAGTAAATCTGACCCGCCTACGCGATGTACGCTGGATACTGTGACAGTGCTGCGAGAAATACAAAAAGACTTCATTGAACCGAGAATGGGAACGCTGCCATCAAACAGCAAGCGGATGCAAGTTAAACTATCAGCTATTAAAATGAGGATGTCAAAAGCCACGAGAAGGTAGAGCGATGTGGCTGCGTAGGGATTTTTCAGTCAGACAGTGCGTTACATGGTGTCCTCCCTGAGAAAAAGAAGGAAAATGTATTTTTATACATCATTTCTGTAAGAAAGGGAGGACATTTGTTAGGATGGAAGGAGGGATGACTAAGGAGGAAAGGAAAGGAATAGCAGAGGCAACAGAAGGAGAGGGGGTGAATTAGTGTCGACATAATCTCCCCTGTGCTCCTCCTTAGCCCCGTTTCTCCTTCGGCACTTCTGGAAATCAGATGTCCTTGATTGTTTCCTGGGATTTTATCTGATTGTCTGTGATGATTAAATTTTTGGGAAGAAATAAGATTTCACAAGAATTCAAATGCAGGGCCTAAGCCAAACATTTCTATACTACTACCTAGGTGTAGTATGTAATCAGTACGGAAATAGGTCAAACCTCACCCAACAGAAATTGTGTCTTTGTACGTCTGATCTGTTCTTGCACCTCACCCACAGGCCATCTACAAAATGGTCGGCACCGTGATCATGATGAAGATGAACGAGGACGGTCTGACACCAGAGCAGCGGGTGGACAAGATCTTCAGCAAAATGGATAAGAACAACGACGACCAGATCACGTTGGAGGAGTTCAAAGAGGCGGCGAAGAGCGACCCGTCCATCGTGCTGCTGTTGCAGTGCGACATGCAGAAGTGAAGGCGCTCCGCCCCGCACCTGTACCTACCACACTCTGGACAGCAGCACATGTCTTAATGTCTCATTAGGTTCTCTGCCATTTCCACAGGAAAAAAAGTAATGCTTGGACTATTTTTCAATGGACTCGCTTCTTGTGGTTGTATGCATGAGAATGTCAAATGCTGAATAATTTTGCATATAGCTATAAGATATCATGCGTTTCTATTTCACCACACGCCAATGTGATTTGTGCACAGTATCCCTCCGCGTTCTCACCCGACTCTAGCTTATATATCAGTGAAGCACTGCTTTCAGTTTCGTTCCTGCAGTATTTAGGATCCCCCCCAGTGTTCACTGCTGCAACCGCTGTACGCTTTACATGATAATATCAAATCAATAATTCCTATGATAATTGTAATGTCTCTATTATTCAGAACTTGTGGAGCTCTGTGAGAATGGAGCGGCTCCTGTCCACCCCCGATGTTTTCACAAAATGGAACCAAGAAGACTGGGTTCTTTGCATGCATATATTATGTGTCAAAAAATAGAATCTCTTACCTTTTGCATTTTTAGGTGGCTATAAAAGAGAAACCCTCCGCAGATTCATTTAGTAATGTTGCATGGGATGTTATCGTGTGTGACTCGCCAGCCCGCCGCTTCACCTGCAGCGATGTGGGAGCATGCTTCCCCTACCCCAGCCCTTCTGACCCCCCGTCCCATCGAAACGTGTATGTGCGTCACTGTTTGGTTTCGGGAGGACATTTTGGGCCGCAGATGTGGGTTAATCTCTGAGGTAGAGCTTTCACATTAACATTGCTTTGGGTTTTGCTACAGTGGCTGGTGCGATGAGCAGAAACATATTTACAGAGCTCTGTTCCCTCATGGTTTGGTGTGCAGTTGTTGCTCAGTGGAAGGAAAGGCCCAAATTATCGCTGTCATTAGGCACAGTGCTCATTCATCAGCCTCGCCCACCTCCCTGCACCTTCCCGCCCCCACTACCAAAACACAACTGGTTATATCATTTATTGTATTTTTCCCTGGCTGCTTATGTGATTCTTAGGTAACATTGTACGGGACATACCAACTTGTTTACAGAACAGAAGAGCACTGCAAAAAAATAGTTTGTGCTTTTTAACCTAGATGCTGGGGGCCTCACTCTCTGAGGGAGATGAGCTCCACTTCAATCACAGCACAAAGGAAAAAGCCTCACATATGTTTACTGGACACACTGCATTCCTACTTTTTGTAAGGAGAAACTTTTTATCAGTGGTCTCGTCCCTTACTTTCCTTTCAGCTGTCATTTATTGCTGGTAAAGCTTTTGACAGAGCCAGTGCCATCGCAAAGCAGCCATTGGATGATAACAGAGCGGTAGCTTTCTTGGAAATGTCCCTCAAACCCCCTCCCCACACCCTGTTTTGAGGCTATGCAAGCACGGACTGCGAGTCTGCTTGTGGTCCACGTCCAGCTGTGGAGGCGGCAGAGGCTCCTCACTGCTCTGTCCACAGCCCTCACACCGCTCTGTCACTATCCTTCACACACCTGCCGTCCAACCACCACGTCTGATTCTGTGTCCTGTAAATGTTTCTATCAGCTATGAAAACTCATAATACAAGTGACAGTATTCTTTTTTCTACATGTGGCATGTGTTGCACCCAAATTTAATTCTGTAGTGATGAAAACGAATAAACCATCAACAGGTCTTTTCAAAACACACAGGCTATCAGGTGCAATTCATAAATGCCCGTGGAGAATTGTATGTGATTACAATATTAGAAAGGAGTCCAGACTTAGGTGTGTGAATTCTGTTCATTCTGTTGAATGTTTATTGTGAGCCACGCAAAACGAGTTGGCAAGTTGTTATTTCTAAAGACACAGATGTACACAGATTAAAGCAGCCAGTGAGAATCTGCGAGAAAATAAATACTCTGGTTTACAGTCTCATGAGGTGCAACTATGCAATTCGATGTGTCATACAGAATTTTCAGAAATTTCTAAGGTGAAACACCACAAAATACATACAAGATTGTGCATTAAACTGAATGATACTGAATAACGTTAGCAAACAAGTGAGTACTCTTGATCTCGACGTAACACCTCAATCATACTCTCAAAAACAGAATCTTCAGACTTCAGGCCCATTGGCCTACAGCCTCTAATGGAACTAGTGTGTGTATATGACGACCGATGCACTGTCAACCACACTATGTGTGATTTGTCATGAGGTCGGAGATAAAAATACTTTGCTTGATCCATGGATCACAGTTGTTGACCTGCAGCCTTCTAATCACAGATGACAGCGTTCCCATACGCTCATGTTGGTGCAGTTTGTTAACAACAACAAAAACAACGTCAGGCACCAAATCCTGACAGAAACGCAGGCATCATCATTACCAAAGCTGTGCTTTGGAATATGTTTCTGACAAGATACACTCTATCCAGAAATCCCATGAGGCCAGTTACTGCTAAACCACAGAGGCTGCCCACACTAATGCTAACATAGATGATACTTGGGCGTCCATATTGGCTTTAAGTATGGCACAGACTCAGCCGTTCAGCACAGTAGTCGCTCATCATCTCTCCCAGAGGGATATTTATTTGGTCATTTTGAGTTTCGCACACTCCCTTTTCAGACCCGGAGGCTGATGGATTTTGATAAGACTGTTTTTTTGTCTGATGGCTGAAACACAAAATCATTTCTAATTTTGGAGGAATCTCGAGCTAACAGCAGGATACGACGGGGCGATGATTTCCCTGTGACAATCTAATCCAAAATGATGAATCCATAAACTCATGTGCACCATGGGAAGACGAATGAGAAACTAACTACAGTACAATAGGTATTGAATGATTGGAGAAAAAATTGCATTTAGAATCCAATTGAGAATAGAATAGAATGAAATGCTTTCTATTCTTTTCTAAATTGGGTTCTAAATTGACACTATGTCTATATTTTGAACGATTTATCCTTTGTTCTCACCGTGGTAAAATTGGAGTTTGTGATTCCACTCTGCCTTTAAGTTGGAGATGTTATTGTTCAATCCCAGGAAAGACCAATTAATGCAATCTCTTCAATAATGCATTAGAATAATGCATTGGAAATTCTGGGTGTGGCTTCTCAGCCCTCTGGAGGGAAGCAAGGATGCTGGAGTTAGAATGAGGTATGAAGAGGGTCATCTGGTGGTCAGTGGGTGGTACAGATGAATGATAAAAGGTACTGATGTGAGAGTGAATAGAGGAGAACCAGAGAATCTCTGTGTCCTGTGAAGACACATGTGACACTTTCTCAATTTACAAGGACTAAAACTCAGGCAAAGTCATAGTGGTGAGCAGCAGCTTGTTTGAACATCGGCAGTTTATACTAACAAAGAAACAGCAGAATGAGGCCAAGCAGCCAGCTTGGCCATAGTGAAAAGAAATGTATTGAATTATTGACAATATTGTACTGTTGTGTTTTTCTGCATAGGAATATATTATATAATCCAAACCAAACCAAACTAAAACTAGAGACTAGATTGCTTCTCATTTGGTTTCCTGGATGAAATATGAATATAATATTGTCAACATATATCAAATGTAAATATCGTGCTCTAGGCAAACAGCACCTCATTTGTCGGAGTTGGAACATTTTGAATTTCCTCAGTTCATTTTGCTGTGGAAACGATTCTTTGGAAACTTTGCAACTCTTTTCAAAAATTCAAACAACTACCTTTAATATGAACAAACACGTTAAATAAATATCAAAATAGTGCAAGTCCCAGAGGATCGATCCAGAGCACAAATTGTTGTGACATATTCTCCATTCTGTTAGAGGTGGTTTACCCTTTTTTCGTTCAGCTTTACTGAAACCGTATCCTAACTATACATTCAGATGATAAGTCTATGGTTGAGGTAACAAACATGGCTAAACTCAACCGCACTTCAGCGAGATCGGCGCTGCGTGAGGGGGCATTAAGGGATCGTTTGTTAGGTGACCCCAGAACAGAATCATCCAACAATTGCGAAAATAACAATGAAAGTTGTTTTAAAGTCAATACAAAAATAACTGTGTCCAAATAAGAGCACTTTATCTCGATCAAACAGGTGTTTGTTGTTTGTTTTTTAAATACTGTCTATTTTTGTATCGGAAGAATTTGGATGAACGTCAGATAACACATCCACAGATGTGTGTCGTAGTTTAGCTGGGGTAGCTTAGCTTTGCTAGCTGTGGTGATGGCGGGCGGGGCGGAGTCACGTTCGCGCCGCCCAGTGGCGGGTGGTTGCGAGGTCGGTAACACTCGCACAGGTGATGGAGCTCAGCTTTCGTGTTGTGCCGTAAATCAGAAGGGAGCACAAACGTACATCCTGAAAACACTTTGTTACACTTCAGTTTGGAAGCGAGCTGATTGAAGGTGAGAGCAGAGCCGCTGCTAACCTGTCAGAGTAGTGTCTGTTCGAAGTGGGGGTTTTGAAAATAGCAAGGTAGTGGCGTTTTTTTCAGTACGAATCGAATACGAATCCATTTTCTCTTCTTAATCTTGGCCGAAATGTTTGCACACTGGACACTCAATGCTGTAAACGTGAGAGGCTCAGGTTTTTTAAGTGGTGTGTTTTTTGTTTTGTTTTTTATTCAGGACTCCATCAGGATTCTGTTGTGCGTTTCTCTTCTCTGTTGTTATCATCGCAAGATTTTTCATGGGGAATGTTATATTTTAGCAAATAGTGCACCACATAAATGGACAAAGCTGCTGCCAAACAATGGCAAGAAAGTGATCAGAAAGTTGCACAGGCCGCATGAGTGATGACTGAAATGATGCACTGATAAAATGATAGTGATGTGTGTTCTCGAAGTGTTTATGCCACCACGTGGATGTTTGATATTCTTTCTTCAAACAATGACACAATTCCGTGTTCATATTGCAGGTGGACTGTCTGGCCTTAACAATGTGTTCGATTCCTGGGCTGCCAACAGTAGGCACAAAGATCTCTCTAATCGTAACAAGAGTCAACTTAGACCCCTGTCATGGCCTTGTGGAACTATGGATTAAGATTTACGATCATGAGAAGTTTGTTCATGCAAGAATGAACGAGATATGTCAGATTCCGAAGTCTAAATTCTATGAAATGGAGGGCAAGCCTGGGGACTTGTGTCTGGTCTGTATTAGGGATACTTGGCACAGAGCTCGAATTGTATCCGTTTACAACCAAAACTACAATCTCTACCTCATTGACCAGGGCCATTCTCATTCGGCAACAATTGAAACACTCGCATGGGGCCAAAGTGACTGTTTCCTTCTCCCTCCAGAAGTTGAGTCGTGCATCCTAGCAAATGTCCTTTCCGTGCACAATGACTGGCCCGAGCGAGCCACTAAGTTTTTGAACTCTTTGCCCGGCAAGAGGTTCATCGGTCTGGTTCAACACGTGCTGATGGCAGACAGGACGATCATTCTTGACATACCAGTCATTTCAAAGCACATGGTCAAGGTAGGCGTTGCAAGGAAGATTCCAGTGGAACAATTTAAATGCCTGGCACTTGAATCCCTAAAAGTACCCAAAGCAGAGCCTCCAAATATTTGTTATGTAACGGAGGAGAATAATGGAAATCTGAATGACTTCCACGTGAATTTTGAGCAGTACTTCTATCCACAGCTGCAGGCTCAAATACTGGAGATTGTTGAAGTGACAGAAGTAAAAAATCCAGAGAATATTTATTGTAAGTTGCGAATTTTCTCTGACTCACTGATGACCTTTACAGAGGAAGTCCACCAGCACTATAAAGAGGATTCGGGTTTAGTTCATGGACAACCACAGGGATTTGGCTCTCTGTGTGCGGCTAAAGGGATAACCGGACGGTGGCATCGATCGCTCCTTAGGCAAAATGTGACGGGTGATGAGGGCATTGTAGAAGTGTTGCATGTGGATAGTGGCAAAAGTGAACATGTTGCAGTGGAGGACATCAGGCCTCTAGAAGAAAGATTCCAGAGAATGCCAGTTTTCACATACCTGTGCTCTCTGAGTGGAGTGACAGACTATGGCACTTGTTGGACTCAGGGCCATATTGACAGTCTGAAGTCGTTTCTCACGAACCAGACTATTGTTGCCAGGTTTGACAGCTACGATACTCTCCAAGATCTCTATTATGTCACGTTTTATGGAACTAATGGTGTATGCATAAACACTTCCTTTATGGAGAAAATCGGACAATTCTCTAACACGGGGAATGCAGGCGAGTCTGTGCTCTTCACAGCAATTACAAATGAAGTCATCTTAAATTATCAAAGCAATGGCAGTGTAAAGGTGGATTTGTCACAGGAAGAAATGTCGACACCCCCTGAGAACAGAGCTCATAATGGTGGGAAAGAGGACAGTTTTGAGGAAACGTCTCCCACTGAAAGACCACATAATGCAGAGGATGCCAGCCCTCAGCTTTGCTGCCCCTCTTTGGGCCTTGATGATGACATGTTCCCTGTTGGAAGCACCACGGGTGTCAAAATATTGTGTGTTGAAAGTCTGCAGAAATTCTGGTGTCAAAATACAAACAATGGAGAAACTCTGCAGCAGCTTATGCGCGACATCAATGAACACTACACTGCTGCCCGTCCCCAGCCACTGCTCCAGCCAGTCTGCGTGGCCCGTAATCCAGACGATGGCATGTTGTACAGGGCACAAATAATGGAATGCCCACGCTTGCCTGTCGTTGATGTCAGATTTATTGATTACGGCCAAACCAAAAAGGTCCCTTTGAGAGACGTGCATCTGATGGATCCAGCTTTCCTGAGGCTGCGTGCTCAGGCTTTTCGCTGTTGCTTGTTCAGTCAGAGGCACCCCACTGATCCCGCCGCCACCAACTGGAGTGATGCCGCACTGGCAGAATTTCAGAAGTTTGTAGATTCAGCCGCTTCATTAAACTCTGAGCTGAAATGCATCGTGAAATGCACAACATTTGATGAAGAAGGACCACTAATTGTTGTTGATTTTGAAATACAAGGGGACAGTTTTTCCAAGATTTTGTCTGAGAAATTTACCCCAGCCGAAGCTCCAGTGCACCTTCCTCCCATGGTGTCCGCAGAGGCATACACACACTCCACACACAACCTTGAGGTGGGTGTGAAAGAAAATGTACTGGTGACTTGTGCAGAGAACTTACATCACTTCTACTGCCAGTTAGACAGGAACAGTCATGTGGTTGAGTCTTTGTCAAAGCAGATTCAGCTACTTATCGGCAAGGCAGCAAGCATGAAGCAGTCGGTGGAGGAGAGCAAAATTTGTCTAGCTCGGCACACTGATGATCAGTGGCGCAGAGGTGTGATCATGAAGACATCTCCAAATCCTCTAGTCCACTTTGTTGACTACGGGGACACGCTTACCTTAAAAGAATCTGATATTCTCCCTTGTCCCCCTGACGCAAGTGCCGTCCTTGCTGTTCCTGTGCAAGCTGTTCCACTTGCACTTTATGAAGTTCCAACTGACCTTCCACAAGAGATGAGCAAGTGGTTTGCAGATCTGTCTGTTGGGCATAGTTTTACCATTTCAGTTGTTGCCAAAGAAGCAAATGGGAAACTGCTTGTGGATCTCTGTGATGGATCCCTTCAATGGAATCAGATGGTCCGGGACAGGATTGGCAAAGTGAAACCGCTGCTCTCCATTGCCAAACAAGCTGCGTTGTTGAGGGACCACAGACAGAGCCAAAAAAATGTGTTGCCACCAGGGAGGGGCACACCACATGCCAAGCACTCAAACACATCTGAACCATGCGCTGGTGTCGAAGTGGGCAGCAATTTACAGTCCATCACTCAAGTCATTCCACCACAACATGGATTTCCAGAGGAAGAAGGACAAGTTGTGCCCAGGCGTGCCAGAGTCACAGATTTACCACCCAGGCTCATAGATGAAGGATCTTCAGCTGAGGTCTTTATTTCACACTTCAGCAGTACCTCCAATTTTTTTGTTCAGCTGCAAAAGGAAGATGACAAGATAAATTATGTTATGGAGAAACTCAACAAGTCAGGCAGCAGTGCTCCTGTTGACTTTCCTGAATTGCAGATTGGTGATTTGCTGAAAGCTCAAAGTGATGATGGTCTCTGGTATCGCGCTGTTGTTGAATGTAAACGTGAGGGTGGAATGGTTGATGTTGTTTTCATCGACTATGGCAGTGGAGCCACAATCCCCCATGTTAAAACCTGTCATCTTGATGAAGACTGTGTAGCGTTTTCAAAATTCGGCATAGCTTGTGGCCTGTCAGGAGGAAATGACGAACAGGACAAATGGGATGAAGTCGCCGTCTCCATCCTCAAAGTACCTAAAACGAAAAGTCCGAAACGCACATATTCATGCAACTTTATTAAGGACACAGGACATGTTTGGACCGTCACTCTGACTGACAAAGAGACTGTGCGGTTGGAGACCTTGTCGCCAACCACAGATCTTATTGCAAATAAGGGAGAACTTGCATCTGTTCTTCAGGACAGTGTTGGCATGTGCAAGTACAAGGATTCAAATGTTGTCTGGAACAAAACCATGGAGGTTTATGCCTCTTGTGTTGTAAGCCCCCATTATTTTTGGTGTCAATACGCTGACACAGAGGATCTTGCCAAGCTGTCAGCACTCGCTCAGGCCCTCGGACAAAAGCAGCCATACTCGATGGAACCAGAGATGTTGGGTCCTGGCAGTCCTTGTCTTGCACTGTTTTCAAGTGACAACCAGTGGTACCGAGCTCAGGTCATCAGCAGAACTGACAGCACTCTCAATGTTCTCTTCATGGATTATGGAAATGAACTGGAAGTCACTATTCACGATGTGAAGTCAGTCCCTCCTGCCCTGATGGAGAAGCCTCCTCAGGCCTTCCTCTGTTCTCTCGATGGCTTCGATGATTCTCAGGGGTTTTGGGATGACGGCGTATATGATGACTTTTGCAACCTCCTTGTTGATAAACTACTCAGTGTGACGGTGATGAATATGGAGCATCATCTGGAAATTGGCGTTTCTCGTCACACTGTTAAAATCGTGTCTGAAAATGTTGTTGTGAATACAGTGATGCAGAGACACTGGAAAGCCCGAGCCATAGAACACTACATCATGGAGACATCTGCGGACAAAAGGGAAGCTTTGGACCAAATTGGCCAGAGGGAGTCAGTTTCAGCACACCACAGCTGCTCTGGTGGAAATTTGGATGCACGCAAGTATAACAATCCAGATGTTTCTCCTGGCAAGACGTTACTTGCACATGCCTCATGTATTGTTGGTCCTCACTATTTCTGGTGTCAACATGCCAACACAGAAGATCTCAATGACATCTCAAAACTGGTTCAGGAGGTGGGAGATGCCAAGTTGCAGATGATTTCCTCTCAGACGCTAAAGCCTGGCAGTCCTTGTCTGGCACTCTTCTGCAAGCAGTGGTGTCGCGCTCAAGTCACCAGAAAGCCAGACAAAACTGTCTGTGTTCTGTTTGTTGACCATGGCACTGTGTTGGAGGTTGATGTGCATGATCTGAGATCAATCCCTGCAGCCCTGATGGAGAAAGCTCCTCAGGCCTTTCTGTGTTCACTGGATGGATTTGATGAGTCCAAGGGCTCCTGGCACGACAATGTTTCCGATCACTTCCGCAGCCATCTGGCTGATAAACTGCTCAGTGTGACTGTGTTGAATATGGAGGACCACTGCGACATTGCCGTTTCTCGGTATGTGGTGACAGTCAAGAGTGAAAATGTGGTTGTGAACTTGGAGATGCAGAAATACTGGAAAGTTTCCTCAAATAAACTATTCCCCAGAGACATTCCCCAGACAGACTTTTCGCCGCTGAATGATCAAGCTGACTATGCTCCCATGTGCAACACTGAATTACCCTTCAAATATAAAAAGCCAAATGTTTCCCCGACCAAGACGGAGCAGGTTTATGCGTCCTGCATTGTCGGTCCTCAATTCTTTTGGTGTCAGTACGCTGACACTGACGAACTTAATGCAGTCACAAAACTTGCTCAGGAAATCGGAAGCAGACAGGCTGACATAATGTCGCACCCCTCGCTGAATCCTGGCAGTGCCTGTCTCGCTCTCTTCTCCAGTGACAACCAGTGGTATCGAGCTCAGGTCACTAACAGAACAGAGGCTACCGTCTCTGTTGTCTTCATTGATTATGGGAATGAGGCAGATGTTGACATAAAGGATGTGAGATTTATACCCCAGAGTCTGTTGGAGACGGCCCCTCGAGCCTTTTTGTGTGTGCTGGATGGATTCAGGGAGTCCACAGGTGAATGGGAGGGTGGTGTTTATGATGATTTCTATAACCTTCTTGTTGATAAACCACTTTCTGTCACAGTTATTGACATGGAGGTGGATGTTCACTCTGGGCCCAGATTGCCCCAGTTTGCCGTTAGAGTCAAGTGTGGGAGCCTGAATGTGAATGCCAAAATGGAGAGATACTGGAGGTCATCTGTCACATTAAACAGTCCCACAAAAGAGCGACGTGCAGAAACCAAAATGTTGAGGTACATGAGGCCAAACATCTCTCGTGGCAAGACGGAGATTGTCTACGCCTCTTGCATTGTGGGACTACAGTTCTTCTGGTGTCAGTATGCCAATACAGAGGAGCTGGTCCACATTACAGAGCTCGCTCAGGAAGCAGGAAATGCAGTCGTGGGGACAACACCACAGATGAAGCTGGATTCTGGCAGCCCATGTCTTGCACTTTTTCCCACTGACAATCAGTGGCATCGAGCTCAGGTCATTCACAGCACCAACAGTAGTGTGTCTGTCCTGTTTGTTGATTATGGGAATGAATCTGTAGTAGACCTGAAGGATGTGAGATCAATTCCTCCTCCTTTGATGGAGCGCCCCCCTCAGGCCTTCCTGTGTGCCCTGGATGGGTTCAATAATTGTACTGGTTCTGGAGTTGACAGTGCTTATGATGACTTCTACAGACTCATTGCTGATAAGCCACTTGCTGTGACAGTGATGAATGTGGAGGATAATCCACAGATGAGACTACCACTGTATACGGTAAAAATGGAGTGTGACAATGCAGACGTGAGCACAATAATGAAGCACAAATGCCCCAGATTATCCATGGAACACAGCAAAGCACAGAGTCTACAATCAGGTCAGTATGCCTCAGAAAACCGAGCCATGACACTTTGAGATTGTGTCTGAAAAGTTAATCTATGATTGTTAGGTTCTTAAGCACACACACTGAAGAGCTTGAGTGTTTCTTTGAACCCCGACAGCTTTCACAGTGCTCTCTAACTGCAGGAACGCTGGCGTAGTGATGTACCCAAGAGAATTTTACACTCCAGACCCCAAATATTGGCTATGAGTGAAAATATACCAAATATCAGCTCTTAAAACTGAAAAACACAATTAACAGGAAAGGAGCACCTGGATTTCGCAATGGACATCTACTGTCACTTCAAGTGTAAGCTGTAGGTGTGCTAGCTTTTAATGGTTCACGTGTTTATTGTAATTTTTCATCTCACTCCCCTCAGTGAACCAGGCTGTCACAACACAGCTGACTGAATGGTATGACTTCATAGTTTTCATCCACTAGCTGTTAGATCAAATCTACAAAAGGAAGATGTTTTAACAGCCTTGTACTGTATGTATAGCACTTGTAACATCACGTCAATATTTTGTTTTTGTTTCAGATGTGAATCAAGGTTACGCTGAAAGCCGGCGCTGGCCGAAGTCAAGACGCTGATCCTGCTCCTATCACGCTATCCCCTGTTGTGATATTTGCATTCTGTAGAAATACTTTGTCATCATTTTTGTCTGAACATCACGGCAAAGTAGTTATCACGTAAAGCGTCATACTGTACGTAGTTGACAGCGTGAGGTAGGACTCAATTAACAAGCTCGTTCGTTGCCTGACTGTTAACGCCATTGTTTCGGAAATAAAGAAATACCAATCGCGTTTGCGGTCATTGTACTATCGATATATGAACAGCAGAGGGCAGCACCGAGTATGGCCGTTCTCACGGTCGACTGTTGCTAGGCAACCGCAGCCTCGACAAAATGTCAGAGCTGCACGCGGCAGCCGCAGCGGGAAAACTCGAGCAGGTCGAGTTGCTGCTGCGGGAAAATAAGTGCAATCCGAACCAGAAGGACGTGGACTGGAGCTACAAGACGCCACTGCATTGGACCGCTGCTAAAGGTGGGTGGTGTGGACGTCACTCTGTGTTTACGCACATACACACACACACACACGCTCGTCTCAGTCGCTGCAATGGCGTGTTCTACCAATGGTCGGCATTCGACCCACATACTCAACCTCGCTCTTCCAACGTAGCTCATTTCCTCCCTTATTTACCGTCCGACCCGCGTCTTCAGCCTCGTTTTTCTTACATGCTTAACTTCTTCCCTTCCTTACCATAAGATGCCGACCGTAGCTTAAGTAGTCGTCGGGAAAGATAGTGATATGCGGGAGTGGACACAGCTGTCTCATGCGGGTTGACATAGACCCAGCCAGCGTCCCGAGCCTGGTGTTGTTTTGAGGACAAACATCTTCTTAGTGGCAAACAGCTGAGTTTGTAGAAACACTGGTGGTGGTAGTGGTTCCTGGTCTCTTTTCAGTTTCAAATGTCCACATATTTCCTTGAGCCACCAAGCAATACACCCATGTACACATCATGTCCCTTGGTCTTCAAGTAATGTCGAAATAATGTGATTCAAATGGATCAATTTCATTCCATGTGTTGATCAGGGCCATTGGCACTCTTGTGAGAAACATTGGAACATCTTGAAATCCAACAGCAACAAAGGGTCAATATTGCTACTGTCTACATGAGATTTGTACTGTAATTATTTGCCTTCGATACATTTCTCATCTCAGGATACACAGACATCGTGAAGATACTGATTGAGCACGGAGCCCGGCCGTGTCTGAAGACAGTGCACGGATGGACTCCAGCTCACTACGCTGCAGAATCAGGCCAGCTGGCTGTGCTGCAGCTGCTGCACGCCATGCATGCTCCCATCGACAAGGAGGACACCTACGGAGATAAACCACTGCGGCTAGCTGAAATATACGGACACAAGGAATGTGCCAATTTCCTTCGAACGTAAGAGACAAAATTGTTAGCAACTTAAACAATATGACTGCATCAACACTGCAAGATTGGTTTGTTATATCTGACGTGGAGGGCAGATCTCAGACTGAGCGGCCATAATTTAAAAGTGCAGCATGAGGGTAAAAGCATGATAAAATTTAGAGACCAGTACCACTCGCTGAATGGAATCAAGAGCTTGTTTTCCACCAACATTAAGAGGAGCTTTAAAAACCAGGAACTTCATCACAATGGTGAAAGTGGTATCGTGAATCTGTGGTTTTAACCTGTTCCTCAAATGATTTATGTAAATCAGGCTGATGACCAATGAGAAAGTGCTGAAAATGCAGTGCACTGTCACCAGCCCCTGAAATACCACCAAATCAAAAAGTACTCACCCTCTACTTACATTGCTTTGCTCATAGTAGTGAGTAAGTGGGCTCATATCAAAGACAGACCATTGTCATTATTCCTAGTTGTGTAACACCTTCACAAATCACATGTGTGTCCCGCTGTTTTATTCAGAGCTGAGGTGGAATCCCAGGCCTATCGAAAGATGGCAGCCCAAGAAGGAATCACCCTGGATGACACAGATGAGGAGTGGGGAGAGCAGGACAAAGTGAGTTTGTGGCAGTGTGCGTCTGCTGTACACTACTTTTGTAGAAGTTCTAACTTGTAATGAATTTCATGTGAATTTGTCTTTACATCTCTCTCGTTTAGTGGGCCAAGTGATGAGAGCGATGGAAACCTAGCTGACTCAACGGTTTGACCTGACTGGTGGCAGTTTGACACGAAGGGCTTTGGCCAGGTGTCAGGCTCAAGTCCATGAGATGTCTTTATTCAAAGCAACTCACTGAGAATTAACACAGTCGTAGATTCTCATAGTTCTGGATTAACCTAATCAGAGTACCGGGGGGGACTACAGCTACCACTTAGCATGGCTGACACTCCAAGAGGCGTGTAGGACTTCAGCTCTGCACGCTTTCGGAGGGAGCACGGACCAGCTGGGATATCTGCGGGAGGACCGGCACGATGAGGACCACTCAGAAAAGGTCAGCTCTCCGAACCATTTCAAAGGAAACAAGTTGGGCTCTGGATGTTCTTTTCCATCTCAAAGACAGGTGTTCGTCTCCTCACACAAACATGGAACACAAGGCTGCCGTGGTTCATGTATGGAGAACAGAAAACTCTGCGCCACTGTTGATATTTTGAATAAGGATCAGCCAAGAAAATGCTGCAGGTATCAAAGAGGACCATTGATGGTTACATGGGGCAGCGCAGGTGTCCTCTTGTCAAGTGTGTGCTGGCAGAATTTGACAGTCCTTCACAGTTTGTAGTTTTGGGATTTGTATCAAATTCAATTTGAATGTCATTGTCAGTTCATAGACAATTGTGTTAACATGCTGTTTGTGGTAGGAGATCAGTTTTCTGTGGACAGGCTTCACACCCCCCTCAGCACTGATCCGCGTTCATGTTACTCAAGCTTTTTGTATTGTACATTCAACATGCAGTTAAACTCAGTATTATGACATCTTGCATTTAAAGTGTCCTGTTGGAATTAAAAGGGTCAACGTGTACATCTTAGACTGTATTTATCAATATGCCCTGGAAGATGTGAATACATTAATGCCATTAATGCAACTGTACTGAAATGACGGAAGATGACGGAAGATGACGGTTGGTACAACCATGTCAGTTCATTTCAGGAACTCTGAAAATGTCAAACTGCATCTCAATTTGTCCAATTTGTACTGAAGTATCAGAAATGAAAATAAAAATAACACTGATAAACGTTTCCAGCACAACTGGGTTAGTGTCAGTTAGAATGCACCATCATCAGGTGGTATAAGTTGGGGTTTACAGTCTTTCTGGCTCTGTTCCTCGTCCTGGGGATAATGCGGTCACTTTGCACCCCGACTGGCATGATGTCATGTGCGCCACATGTGGAACGACGATGTCATATCATCCTCTACGACAGCAGCAGTCTCCAAACCCTATTACAATGTCTCCTGACTGCAACCCAAACCTAGAGGACATGGCCTCGTCCTCGTCCACTCCTGTCCTGCAGTGGATGGCTGTCAAACATAGGTGACATGGTGTACTGTACTTGCATGGGGACACAAGACCAGATTTCCGATATATACAGATAGTTTGTGCTATTTGTGCGGCTCTAAGAAAAGAGAGAGACATTGCGGCATTCGTAAGCAGCATAAGTCAATGGAGGTTATCGCTCCATTGACTTGGTGTTATCAGACATCAGATCGTTTCCTAAGCGTATTCTGATAATCTGAAAGTCTCTCACCACCAGGTCAGAGTAGCTTAGGAAAGTGGAGGTCTCTTGGACAACCTCTAGGAAGAGGAGGAAGGAGAGAGAAGTGACAGGGTTTGTGGAGAGGAACATCTGGACACGGGCACAGACATTGCCTCCAGTGTAGAGTGAGCGAGCGAGCAGAAACAGTTTTCCAGTCCTCTCCTCTCTGTGTTCATTAATGTGCAGCGGGTCTTCAGTCTCAGTCTACCTATCTTTCTCTCTCACTCTCTCCCCCTGCTTCTCCAGACAATGAGATATGCCTGGGCTGCGTGAAAAATGTTGTGTTCGCACTGAGAAATTTCCCCATGCATACGGACATACACTCATCTGGCTGACATGCATGTTCTCATCTCAAATCAAATCTTTATTCAGCACAGTTCACTGGACAAAGGCAGCCTACATAAAGGAGGAAAACATGGCTGCTACTGATAAATATTGTGTGTCAGACAGAATTCATTAGCCAGACAGCCTCATTCAGGCGTTTCTGAATTCCACTGTTTTGGAGCAGGAATAGAATAAGATACATTTACAAGATATTCATTCTCATTGAACATTTGTGTCACAGTTACATACATCTGAATTCCCTACATACTCATCCATTAACTGATGGGAGGCAAAAAAACAACAAATATATATATACGTGTGTGTGTGTGTGTGTGTGTGTATATATTACAAGCCATTTGTTTTTCTTCTACTACTTTGTGTCCAGCTTTGTGCTGCTCACACTGGTGGCTTCTGGAAGCTGGAGGGGAGCAACAGGTGTAAGGTAAGTTTAAGATTAAGTCAACAGCCACTGCACTCATGCGCGGTTGGCAGCTAGACCGCCTCCACCCCCCACACACATTTATTTTTGGTCCTTACAGTGCACACTATCTCAGTTTCCATGATTTTGAACATACTGCACATAATGTTGAGGGATAAACTGTGAAAAGGCCAAAGGTGCCTCTAATGGGCTTGGAGACATTATAAACAAATACCGATTAGACATGATAGGAGGTGGATAGAAGCATGCTCCGCTTACTTTTTTGTAGAGACGTTTCACCAGTGCGTGCCGTGTCTGGAAGCATCGAAATGAAACATTTGAAATTACTCTGAACCACCAGACAAGGTATTCACTTCTACTTGCACTTTAATATCTAGAGGGTTTAGAAGGAAATTTCTGCTCAGCTGTATTAATCCAAATCAAAAAAGGTCTTACCTGTTTGTCCCCCAAACAGACACTCACCAAAATGAACAACCCCTGCAAATGAAACAAAGGAAATTACTCAACAACAAGTGGTCATGGAATAACTACAGAGAGTAATTTCGTCCATACCTGGAAGGCGTTCAGCACATCAAATGCGTAGGTGAAGGCGTACGCAATCGTTCCGTATGTGAGGTCGAGAGCCATGACGCCGAATCCAAACAGCCACGTCAGGCCAAAGATGGGAGTCAGCAGGGTGACGGACCTGATGACTCTTCTGGCAGCCTCCACGTCACTCACATTCTTGCTGTGTGCAAACTTGTGGCGGTCCACAAGCTTCATGACCACCACAAAGACGCAGAACACATTGACAAAGAGGATGATTCCCAATGGGAGGAGGAAGGCGTGGATGGAGCCTTGCAGGAACCCAATGTAAATGAGCCAGCAGGTCTGTCCAGAGTAATAGGAGCCCTCTTCTCCACTTTTGCTAGAGATAAAGGTGATGAAGACGATTAGCAAAGGGCACATGTAGCCCAGGATTAAGGAGATCCTCAGGTAGGTCTTCTTACTTAGAGCATACAGAACAAATACGGTTTGATGGAGCAGTGTGACGCTAAGGGACAGCATCCAAAAGAACATGGCAAGGTAGAAGAAGTGCTTGAACACCACCATGATCTGGCACCACCGCAGGCTGATGTTCTTGGGGAACGCCGAGGCGAGGAAACAGCAGTCAGCAGCCAACAAGTTGATACAGATATTAACGAGGGCGACGTGACGCAAATACGAGATGGTCGACTTCACCACCGAGTTCCACGTGCCCAGTGTGATGATGATGCAGAGGAGGAGCGAAACTATGGATACGGCGAGGCCGGCCAAGGTGATCTCTTCGCTGGCCGGCACGTTCAGCGGTGTCTTGGCCATGAGGATGGTGAACGAGGACAAGTGGTTGCATTCGCACTGTCTCTCGTTCAGCGGTCCCATCCACTCGCATCCGTCCGTCAGCCACTTTTCCTGAGATTTGTTCCAAAAAGCGCACATCAACATGTGGTTCCGGGGCCTCTGATTGAGAAGCGGGAATTCGATTAGGATGCGGAGGGACTCTGCCCTCTTCTCAGTGCTGGTGGCTACCACAATGCTGTTTGGCTCAAACTCTGTGTCGTTGTGGGGCAAATACTTGTTGAGCTGTTTGAAACCTGTTGACTTAACCACGCCTGAATTGAGGCTATCAAGGGAGACACTGGCCTCGAACACCATGTTGGTGCAGCGTGAGCTGCTGTTGCACGTCTTCATTTCTATGTTACGTGTGCGCTTCGAGCTGGCTGGTGTACCCGAATGCATGATTAAGTCCTCGACGGTCCTCAAATATTTCGCCGCTAAAGACTCGTTAGCGTCTTGGTAAGTCCCGCTCGTCCAGGATTCCTCCAGCTGCTCGCTCAGCAAATTGCTGGACGACTGCAGAAAGTCCTGAAAAACAAAGAAGCAAATACCAATGCCCATCATCGGTAGACTGTATTTTCAAAAGCCACATGGGTCATTTATATTTAGCCACAGATCTCTGACATTTTGTTGCCTTCTCAGGTTGCCTTTGCTTAAAACCTGGCATCTTGCAGCTCCACAGTCAGGGATTAGAACAAAGACAGTCAAGCGGAGGCAAAAATATATATAGCGGCTTTGATTTTTTTCTTGGCGTCCCAAAACTCAATTTATCCTTATGCAGCTATTTGCGAGTCATAATATTTTGGCCCTTTTTTTTGCACGTTTTGTGTGGAAAATGTAAAGCAGCAATAAGAACTGCAACCAAAGATGGATAGAATATGACTGAAAAAATACAAGATGGAAATAAATCACAGAATATTTCCCACCTATCATGATGGAGGTTAGATCTGATTATGCTGACAGGGGGAAGACAAGGACAGCAGAGAAGCTAGGAAATTTTCTCTGTCATTCTCGGTGGTGCCACCTACAGCTCGGTCAGTCTGGCACACTTACGTCCAGGATGATGGATTGAACGGTATTGGTTGTGTGGATCTTCTTTGTTACTTCTGAGAGGATGGAAACACTGGCTTGTACATTGGCAAATGTGTTGATGCTTCTGGAGTCATTGGTGGCACCCTCCAGACGTTCCAGCACGTCTGCTGTGTTAGGTCCCAGTTCTCCACGGCCGCTGTCGATGCTCTGCGCCAAAGGGATGGAAATGTATTTGCAAAATGCAGCCAGACAAAAGCAGCCAGAGTTGGCAAGTAGATGCAAACCTTCAAACCAAGGCATCTTTTCGCTCACCCCTGCATAGACCCTGATATTGTCCAGGACACTGTTCACACACCCAGACTCCTCCCTGCCCCACACGCGTTCTTCGTTGCACTTTCTGGTTATGCTCCCGACGCTGTCCTTGCACCTCTGCACTGCAGTGAAGCCCACCTTTGTGTCCTCCCAGCCATCCTCCTCCTCACAAAAGTCTGTTCCTGTTTGGGACCAAAAAGCCAAAGTTCGAACACAGACACTTGGTGCACTGACAGTCTTACGGAGGCCTCTAAGGTGCAGACATTGCACGCGTCACTGACACACTCCACGCGTCAGATAGATGCTGCGTCCTACACCGAAGACATACCATTGAGGACGTTTATCTGGACCGTGGCCTTCTTGCTGTTGTTGCAACCATTTGTGAATTTGCAAGTGAACTTTGGAGGTGCTGCTGGTGGATCACATTTCACAGCAAAATCGGCAGAGTAACCGACAATTTGCCCAGATGTGTCTGTAAGGAGTCATAGAAAGGAGCAATTCTCATCTTTTACATCTATGCAAATGTTAGCTTTGTGAGTTGAATAAGTGGAAAATATTTAACATGAAATATTTCTTAAGGACTGCTTTCATAGCTCCTTTGTAATTGCCTTTGAAATCAGCTACGCTGCTGTGGCCCTCGGTGACCATGACTTACACACGCCTGCTCTGATGGGTTAGGGCCTAACCCGTTAGGCAGATTGGGTGTGCTAGTCGCGAGCGCCCTCACCTGAAGCTGTGCGTAACGGTACTTCCTGTCTCTCGTTTCTGTGCCATGTCACGTTGTAGACCTGAGACAAGTTGTCGATCTCACATTTGATTGTCACTCTCACCAACGTACGTCCTTGGCAGTGAGGGAACGATGGCTCGCTTGAGATGTGAATATCTGGCAGGAAAGCTACGTCCAGATGGCCAGAGGCGTCATGTCTCACTGTGACCTTATCCTGGCTCTCTATGTAGGCACAGGTAAACTCCCCTGAAGAGAAAAGAGTGTTAGTGAAAAGGACCACAAAGCCCATGCCGCGTGTTACCTGGGGAAATGCAACTCTAGATATGAAGTTCTAGTTGACAAAAGTTGTCAAATGGCCGCAAAGACAAAATAAAAGCCGCTGCCTCTTCTTAAACACTGGAGAATGGAAATCATATACAATTCAAACACACACACACAACCCGTGTCTGTGGTGATTGAGGGGTCTCATAATTGACATACGGCACCGCATGACCTTTTCGGCCAGCACTGAATGTCACACCTGTGCCATTCAGCCTGATATCTGTGACAGGATCAGCAACGTCATGACGCTTGGCCAAAAATATCAAGCCGCTAAACAAATGAGCCACGGCCGCGACACAAAGTCAATACTGTCAGAAAACAGGCGCTTCATTGTCAGCCTGTCAGCTGAAGCCAGATCCCCACGGGAAGGGGAGGGGGAGGGGGTGAGAGAGGAGGAGAGGAGGTGGGGCTCCCAGGGAGCAGGAAAAAGGGAAGACCACTGGGAGACTCTTGGTTGTGGATACAAAGAATAGCAGGGGGAGGAGAGCAGATACCCGACAGAGGACGCTCACTGCCTGCCTTTGCCAACATGGGGTGTCCCATGTAAGGAGAGTGAAAGACAAACTGTAGCTGCTCATACCTGCCCAGACCTCTGATAAATCCTCAAGCTCCACTGTGCTTTGTCCATTGAATGAGTACACTTTGGCCTGGGAGCCATTGGTGATGCTGCGCACTTCCAGCTGATTTCTCTGACTCCACTGCGGCTCGGACAGCAGTCGCCCTGACGACCTGCAGGTGATGGTGGCAGTGCTCGTACAGACCAGGCCAGCAGGGATGCTCATCTTAATAATGCCTGCACACAGAACCCGCTTAGTGCCCACTTGGTGTCCATCTCACCCACATTGGACCGCTGGCCCATGAAATCATTGGATAAATACAACCATGTAGTCAATTTTTTTCATTTTATACACTTTTTCCTCTCCATGACCTCACATCACAGCTCCTAACCAGCTACCAATCCATCCACTTGTTTAAGATGAATATTTTCTACACGTTATTACTCTTTTTATTAGGGATGTCCGATATTGGCTTTTTTGCCGATATCCGATACGCCGATATTGTCCAACTCGCAATTTACCGATACCGATACCCGCCGATACCGATATGTGCGCCGGTAAACGCTTCAGGAGCGCATAGGCACTATTTCGGTGTAACGCAAGCATTATCATATCTTTATCGGTTTTTATTTTATCGGTTTTAAAGCAAAAAAAAAAAAATCCGATACCAATATTACATTTTTATGCTTATATCAGAGGATATATGTCAGAGGACATCTCTACTTTTTATCTATCAAATTGATTTGTTAAATCAATAAAAGCTTGTATTGACCAGGCAGCAGTTTCACATGGCCGGTTTCACGTGTCCGAAAAAAAAATTTCAAGGGGTTTAACCTCGATCAGTGACCATCACCATTATTGCTACTGGGGGAAATGTTGAGTCTGTGTGTGTCTTTCTGACAGAGTTTGAAAGTTGAAATGTTGAGGGGCCCTACCTGCTCCATCTTGGAAAGCGTCTTGAGATGACTTCTGTTTTGCTGTACAAATGATATTGTATCCGCTATACAAATAATATTGAATCTCCATGATTTGCCCCCTAGTGGCTGGAATTGAAATTTCTAGTTGTGTCGTTTATCCCAAAAGTTGAACGAGATCCAGATTACATTACAGTTTACAGTCATGCCCCAATTGGACTTCATGTAATATCTTAGAGCTCTAGTCCTGGCCCGTGGTTCTATCAGATGTAGAGGACGATGGGTATAACACTGATGGCATCTGCCCTCCCCGTCACTCACCCTTGGTGTTCAGGGCGAAGTGAGAGCTGCCGAGCGTCCTTGCCAGCTGGTCCGCTCGCCCAATCAGTACGGCGGGCGACACGCCTGTGCTGATAATAAGCTGCATGTGGGCGACGACGCTGCCAAAACTTACGGCGAAAGAAGAATTAGAACTGTCAATTAAGTGACGGCAGATGCTGTAGGACATCTGTATTGACGCTTGATGAGCGGGCGGGTACCTGAACTTGGTGATGATGACGCTGTCGAAGCCTCGGATCGCGCTGAAAGCGTCTGTCAGCTGGAAGGACAACGGGACACGGCCGTTCACATTATTGTTCGGATGTGAGACTCGAATTTCTCCTCCAGGTCCACGCTCACGTTTTTCAGCAGCGTGTCGCGACAGTGGTCGTCCTCACTTGTCAGACAGCCCTGGTACTCGGACTCGGGTAGCGTGATGGATCCCGTGGTGATCACTGTGGATGATGAGCGAGGTCTGACTGAACCGGTGCACATCACTCGCACCCTCTCACACCCCGAGGAGCGGGCCCGGTACCTCTAGAGTTAGAGACGCAGGTGTCCGCAGAGTGCTTGGCGAGGATGCGGGTCTCCGCGTCCCCCCCGCGGGACCCCGGTCCTTGGGCGCTGTCCCTCTCCTCGGCCCACCGGTGGCCTGGCGTGCACCTACAACTGCGCTGCGGGTCGATCTCACAAACTCACCACCACAACAACAACAGCGGTGAACCCACGTGTTTTTGTTGACACCTTTCCGACTCAGCGGTGTGTTAGGAGTGTGTAAAGAATGAGAGGCGTTACTTGTCGTCACCGTGAAACTGTTCACTGTCGCGCTGTTAATGTACAGGGATAACTTGACCAGTTTCCATGTGAGGTTTTTGACGGCGCTCTCCTCCATTATCAGTGTTGTATAGTACATCTGTGTTGATGCCGCTATCAGAAGTAAAACAAAACGTACCAAATTCTCAGTCAGATTAAGCCCATGATTAGAAACCAGTAATGTGTTTTGGATATTTTAACTAATGCTGCTATGATAACCGACACTAGTGACTCCGGCGTAGCTGCCATGTGAGTGCGATATCCTTGATATGCAACATCTTACCGTTTACTGAGGCCTGTAAAAAAAACAACAGAAATTCAAGTTATTGGATGCCCATACCTGCCACATGGCCTGAATTTTAACATCCAGCACCACAGCTTTTGTCTCTTACCTGATAGATGTTGACTCCCAGGCAGCACAGAAACACACAGCTCCACACACTGATCCTGGAAATAATTATTCCAAGTCACAAGTCACACAAGTTCCAGTTATGAGAGCATCTCCTCAATATAGTACATTACGGTTAGTGTGTGCGCACCTGCTCCGCTTCATCACGGAGACATACTAAAGGAGGTGGAATTCCTAAATCTCAATAATGCTAAAAATCAAGGCTCATCTTGCCATCACGATGAAGATCTGCATGATGATGATGGTAATGAAAGACCCTCTTACCTGCTGCCCATCAGCAAAGCCTCCAAAGCCACAGTGTGTCTTCCAGCTGTAGACCCCATCCTGACAAAACAACATCTACCCAACATGTCCGCTACTCATAATGTTGCTGCTACCGATGCAAATCAAAGGGGCTCATTTGACTTGTAAATAAAAGAGACAACTGATCCTCCTGAACATGTTGTGGACTGATTTCCATCGCAGATACCCCACACTGAAGGCGCCATCCGTTCCAGCATGCATGTAGCGCAGGGAGTGGCACATGAGATGCGCAAATTCTACAGAGCGTTGTTGTTATTATTTTTAGGCGGTGGTGAGAAGGAGTAAGTAGAGGTACTTATTCATGATATTGATGCTGAAGTTTGAGATTCCACCTCTGGTGAAGCTGGTGGTGGAGTGTACTTGAGTTTGTTACGCAATTCAAAATCTGGTAGAATGACCAATAATTCACTCCTGTCACACAGTGAGCATCTACAAAACCAGTGTTTAATCCGTGTGGAGAGACTTTTCCGAAGTACAAACCACCCTGAACTTGAGTACAGATCGTTTACGCAGTGTCAGCATCACAAAGCACAAATCAAATCAAGTAAACAATGGTACAAAAAAGTCACATAATCAACCATTCACCAGCAAACCAACAAATCTCTCATCTGTAACAATTTAACAGTCTGGAATAACGGAATTTGCCGATGAGCGGGTACCTCTGACAACCCACATTCTGTGCGGCAGTAACAGTAACAGTGTTTCTCCGTGTCCCGGTTCACCTGCGTGGTCTATAGAACGGTGACGGTGTTGGGTTCTGCGTCACAAGGCTGTTTCGTGCTCCACGTGGCGAATGTCTGGAAGAAATGTCTCCGTCTCTTCCTTGGACGTCCCATCCTCCTGTCGGCTGCCCGAGCAGGCGGCGTGATTGTGCGTTGATGGTTGTCTTTGTTGTGCTGCTGGCTGCAATGAAAATAAATTTGACGATACATTATTTCCTGATTTGTTATTATTGTGCATTGCCAAGGGATTCAGCAAACATTAAGGAACTTAAACATTTTGTCTGCTTTCTCATCTTACATAACCAAACATTGTTTACACTAAAATCCACCTTCTGCTCCAGATCATGAGGTTGTTTTACATACTGAGGTGTAATCACTGCGCCATTATGTAAGATTCCTTGCACATTGTTGCCTTTGACATGTCTCTGTCTGTGTGACATGACCATAGCAGTGGACCAACATGACTCCCCTCTCTCACCTTTGGGTCCAGGAGAGACGCACAGCAGAGCTTCCGCCTGAGGCGCTCCGGCAGGAAACACAACAGAGTCCCAGTCAGAGGATAGACCGTACCGGGCGTGAGATCCTCCTCTCTCGTGGGGCCTTGGGTGAAAAAAAAAAAAAACAGAGACTGACGGAACGGTGAAAATGTCTCTCAAAAGACAAGCCCTGATGGCAGGACGTAGGGCCTCACCTGACAGCAGACTGACCGTCAGGCCCGTGCACACCACAGTGAAGCAGCTCAGGCCGCTGTACCACATGTACGACAGCGAGTAAAGCCGCCGCAGGCCGGACGGATTGCTGCAGAGCACAGGGATGCAAGTGGCGTTTTAAGAATACAATTACTGACAGATTACTGCGATGTGTGTCAGTGTCATGCCTGAGGGTGGCGTTGGCGAGCACGACATGAATGGTCGCCGTCATGTTGTGGGACAGCGGTGTGGCCCTGCAGCTGGGCGGCAGCGGTTTGGCACCGGAGCTGCCAGTGGCAATGCTCCCGATGCCGATCCAGAATGCCATTGTTAGGCCTGCACCCAGACCTGCCAGCGCCCCCTGTCGGTAATAAAAAGCATGAAATACCTCAGGGATGCAAACACAAATTACGTGTCAAAATTATTGCTGAAAAGTATTATCAACACTCTTATCAGAACATTATTATGAGTATATCATCAAGTGTTTATCTCACAGTGGAGTTGGCACATGGGAAGAACATCCCGAGACAAAACAGTCCCAGAATCGGCCCTCCGACCATTCCAAAAATTTTCAAAGCCACCTGCAGGCCAGAGAAAGTGAGAGTGAACACAAACTTAGGAGACAGTGCGGGACATTCCAACCTCAGACACATAGGGAGCTCACCAGTAAAACCGAGGAGTCCATCATGTGGGTGAGGAAGGCCATGGCCACACACAGCAGCCCGTAGGACAGAGCTGAGGGAGCACATGCACACAGAGACACACACAAATTCCTCCGAACCTCACAAATTCCTCAGACCTCAGGAAAAAAAAACAGCAAGAAAATGGGACGCCATGCCATAAAATGTCCTACCTAAGGCTTTGGACAGCAGGGTGGCTCTGGCCTCTGTCATGGTGGGGAAACATGGCTTGATAAGATCCTCCAGGGTCACAGTGGCCAAAGAGTTGAAGGCTGAAGATATGGTGCTGAGCGACCAGAGTGTGTGTGCATGTTAAGATGCTCGTCACCATTGGGTCACATAGCATCTTAATTCAATTCAATTCAATTTTATTTGTATAGCCCCAAATCATAAAAGAAGTTATCTCAAGGCACTTTCCAAGACGGACAACATGCAATGGTAGTACTACTATTCGTTCTAATAGTAGTACTACTAGTCCCAACAGTAGATCTATTGTTGTGATCATGTGAGAGGTTAGTGGAAGTGGACTTATTGTTCTTAGCGTCTTTCCCTCTGTTCCTCAAATGACTAAATCTTGTTTAACCCCTCAGTGTTTTGCAATATGTGTAGTAGTAGACACGCAACTGCACCAGACTCTAAGGCAGCTGGACACAAGTGAAGCTCCAGCACATCTGCCATTACCAAACACTTCCCCCTGCTGGCCTAAAATGGGAACACACCCTTTGTACCTGAGGGCCGCGCTGAACAGACAGGCCACGAACAGTCCAGGCAGTCCCGGGAGACCCTCAAGCATGTCCATAACGAAGTAGATCACCATCTGTGCGGCAGCGGCAGGTTTGTCGGCTGAGAATTTGTTCACATATCTGCATCCTGACGTGCCTACAGACACACACCCAGCCAGCTACGTCTGGGAACACTTACCGCATCGCTGGAGTGGGTGCTGAGCTTGTCAGAGAAGTCCTCCCCACAGTACCGTGCAAACATCACGAGTCCCATGATGCAGCTGAGCGCCAGAGCCAGCTGCAGTGAGGGGAAGACCATGTAGCATGACCTGGAGATCAGCACCGCACAGGGATAGAAAGTGAGCATCAATTGTTGGCGAGTGTTGCCCTGTTGGCGAGTGACAGCAAAGCATCTTTGGTTACCTGATGGCCTCCCTCTCCGTGCGGGAGCTGAGGTACCTCTGGACCTGAGCCTGGTTCACGCCGTACAGAGAGAGCATGAGGAACACGCCACCCACACCCAGGGTCCAGAAGGTGTGTCTCTGCGTGGGATCAGGATTCAGGCTGACAACAGCACAGGGTGCGTGTGTCAATACATTCCAGTGTCAAAAATAATACACACTTTGGATGGCAATGAGGAGCTGCTGTCAGCTCCTCCGCAAGCTCATCGTTCTTTAGTGGCGCACGGAGATCATTACTGCCTCGTGGGCAATGCGTGCGGCCTTAATTGTGAGGCCGAAAAGGACAGAGCGGCTGTTGTGGGCTGTGATGGCGACCTGGACGACTGCTGCTAGCAGAGGAACAGTCACGATGCAACAACAAAACAGCTAGTGTGTAACACTCCGACGGTGTGTGTTACCCCGCCTATGCATCTTGTAGACTGTGGGAGTGGGAATACAACGAGTATCTTACTTGCCACATCTGCCTTTTAAAATACATGGAAAAACAGAGACACACTCACGCTCGCATAACGCATATCAGAACTGGCTGAAGACACAGCTCATGGACTCACTCGAGGCCTGAGATACGGTTCCCTTCCCACACCTTCCTCCAGACTTCGCTCACTCCTCCCGTCTGCTGCGTCCCCACCCAGATGACAGCTATCTGTCCCAGAAACATCACCAAGGTCTGAAAGACGTCTGTCCAGATGACCGCCTTCAGCCCTCCCTGCCAATAACAGTGAAAAAGTGGAAACGAGGTTAAATAAATAAAAATGGCCACACATCCTTGTCACTGTTGCCTACGTGTTGGAAGATTCTGCAACATTGTGATGCGTTTCACTTTTGTTACTTGACATGACAGAGTATATGATGTAGTGCTTTACCATTGTAGTGTACAGTGTACACACCAGCCCGGTAGCCAGCACTGCTCCCCATAATTCAAATCCAGTTACTGGGAAGAAAAGGAGACCACAACTCAATGTTTGCACCTGTTTGCGTTAACTCAGTTGGAATGAAATCGGAACCTTTGACTTACCTGTGTTGAGAGCAAAAGCAGGGGTGTAGACAACAACGCCCATGTAGATGACCTGCAGCACCATCCATCACAGACAAATCACAACATTGTCACACACTTATTTAGTGGTGATGAAAAATCTCTCAAAGATTTGACATGAGTCTGAATGCCTTGTGTTCCACCAACCGTCTGAAAAATGAAGGTCAAGGTCCCACAGATGCGCACAGCTTTGCTAAATCTCAATTCAAGGTACTGTGAAACAGAACACCACAAGCCAGGAGGTTACCCAGGAGATAAAAAAAACCCCTGACACAAGGTTGGGTCAGAGCCACAGCACAACTCAGGAACAGACCTGATAGGCGCTAGACAGACGAAGGCGGTACAACAGCGGAATGAAAACGTGAGCCGGAATGAGGAGACCGAGAATGTAGGCGCAGCCGATGAACCAGTACTGAGTCCCGTGGGTGTAAATCTCTGCTGGCACGCCCACGATGGCCACAGCGGACTGGAATGAAGCGATGAGCGAGAGCGAGACGGGGAGGCAGTGCATGCTCCTGTCCGCCATCAGGAACTCCTGCGTGGTGCGCTGACGGCCCCCGGAGAGAGCGTAGTACAGCCCGATCCCCACCGAGATGGCCAGCAGCAAGGAAAATATCACATAGTCTATGACGGTGAAGTGCTTGTGGTCGGCTGGGTCCATCCTGTCAATCAGCAGGTGGCGCTCCCACTGTGGCAGCAGAGCTCGGACGGTGAGACCCCGTCCCTCACACCGACCAGACTGAAGATGGCGGAGACCTTCAGCAATGTGGACAATCAGAGAGCACTGATGAGATGTTTGACTAGCACCAAGTCTGCTGAACTACTGCTGACACAGACCACAGCCTGGATGTACCCCAAAAACAAACACACACACGCACAAACACGCATGCACACACACATTAAATGCTCATCACTGCTGCCCACATGTCTGAAATCAACTCAGCTGTGTAATACTAGATGTGTGTTGTTGGACTGTCAAGGTTACAGATTTGGAGGTGGGTTCCTCTGCCACCTGTTGACTTTTCGCACACAGTGCCACAGCAAACACTGCCGACTGTTTTTGAGGTCAAAGGTCAAAGTTCTGTCAAAGCTGTTAGAATCTGGTCAAGGGATGCTGCCGACACTTAATCTAATTATGGTTTTAGTGGGAAGCTATACAGCAATGGCAAGTTTAAAAAAATGATGGCGTTTGAGCAAAAAAAAACTAAAACTTGGTGTCACGTAGTGGATGTTATGTGTGAGGAGGATGAAGATTTTATGCAAACAAAACATTTGGTTATGTTGGATTACATACATTACACACGCCACTAGATCATGTCAAATTTGCATATACGGACCAGTAATTTGAGTTCGGTCATTGTTAACAATACGTTATGCAAATAAATTAGGATTTTGGTAACTAATAGCTATCAAGGATTCCGTACATCCAGTTGAATGGGCCTGGTTTATTTATTTCATTTCCCGACCCGTCACTGTAAATTGTTAATTTCCATGTATTGCTACCTTAAATCTATCGAGCCTCACTTTCGTAACACACTTGGGACTTCGCAGCAAATCCAAGCAAAACGTAATATAAATCAGTGGTCTGTGCCAAAGTACTTGACAAGCACTCACCTTAACACCTTGGTGCGGGACACCATGCTGCCCGGGTGACATTCAAGAGCGCCACGCTGCTCACACAACCCGGATTTTTAAAAAAACCAAAACTACGGGTCAGCATGTTTTCATCGTCTTTTTCATCGTCATCGGTTCATCCTGACCGACTATCACGCCGCCCAGGCGTGTGTGTATGAGCGGTGTGTGTGAGCTCCCACCGCCGCTGCTCGTCGCTCACATGGACGGTGGACGCGATTTGTTTTGACTTCGCTTCCGGGGTTGATGTCTGCGTCACACACGGGGTCGCGGCTGCCGCCAAAATCAAAATGACGGCTGACGGACGGAGAGGTTGACAGTGTTCGGACCCGCTTTGACATCGCTGCGGCAGTTAGCACACCACACAACATCCAATAAAAAGAGTGGAAATATGGAGAGAGCGTCCTTGAGAGGTAGTTCTACGTCGAAGAAATTGTTGAGATTGCGTTTTGTTTTGGCTAGCTGTAGCTAACACGTCCACTTACCACCATGCTAACCCATCGCATAGCATAATATCCTGCTCCTAACGGCTAAGTGTGGCGTCTTTGGTGTCTTAGCAACACAGAACTCCCTAACTGCTCACATAACACCCAGTTCTAAGCGAGGAGCAGCTGTTGAATGATAACGTGGTATTTATTCATCATAAAGTATCATTAAAATTTGGGATTAAGGGGCAGTTTTCGGTACACATCGAGTTTCCTGGAAGACATTGACATTGCTCGGAGTTGACAAAACCGTGAGGAGGACAATACCTCAATGCTTAAGTCATCACATGGTGGAATAAAGAGGAATATTAAAACTTTACATCCTATCTGTTCAACATGTGTTCTGGACCGTCTGAGTGTGCTGGAGAGGCAGGCCAGGCCCCGACATGTGGAGCCTCAGGAGCAGCAAGGGCACAGTTATGTTGAGGAGCTCAAGGCCAAAATCAAGGAGCTCACAGCTGAGAGGGACCAGCTCAAACCAGAGGTGGAGATGCGAAAGGTGCGGGCGTGATGCTAAGCTTCACCCATCCTGCTCACTAAGTTCAAACACTTTGCCTTTTGAATCTGAAGTCTCATCATGTATTGTTTACTACGTCGTGTAATAGATGTACGAAAAACTGAGGAATTCAACTGATAATCATATGGAGGGGGAGGAGATGGATGGAGACTCGGAACGTTCCCAACTTTTACGGTTGATGGCCAGACACATACAACTCAAAGACCTTCTCAATACTTATCATATCCTTGGTATGGATTATCATTAACTATATTTCATTGAAATCTGTTTGGTAGTTCTTTTTACGAATGCACAATAGGTGCCTGACTTCCTCTTTCCTTTTTTCTCTTCTCCATTTTGTTCTCTGGTGTCACCAGGTGGATACAACATCAGAAAGAGTCGACAGGGTGAAACAATTTGTGTGTCTCTCGTGACCATGTACGAGGGCGTCTACTTGGATACCTATAATGTGCACGTAGACCCAACACCGCCGATAAGGATGCTTCGCCACAACATTCCCCCGTTCATTCTGATAAACAGTGTTGTTGAACAGAATGACATGAAGAAAGATATCAAAGTTTATATGGATGCCCTGAGTCAGCTTCTCAATGGCTACGCTGGCCGCAAGCAGCAGTTAAAATTGATGAAGGTGCCAAATTTTGTTTTCTTATTGCTAGTTGCTATGATAATTATGTGGTGGCCCCTACTAATGAACAAGAATAGTCATTTCACTGAAAGAAGGTGCTTTCATACAGCTGTTGTGGGGCTGGCACAATAGAAAAAAACTGTTTTCATTGAAGGGGTTTTACTTGTACTTCTTGTAACCATTAGATCTAATATCACTTTTAATTGATTGCAGTTTTATCGTATACGTTGCCCATGAAGTGACATTTTGTGCCATATTCATCATAGATAGTTAGTTTGTTGGTACGTTAGTCATCCTCGAGGAAAAACTCATCTGTTCGGCAGCTCATCGACCAAAAAGAGAAACATAAAAACAGCACTAACATCTCCATTCAGACTGTTTAAAATTGGGAGTTAAAATTGCATTCAAGAGGTTAGATTATAACCGGCTGGTCACAATATTGGGGGTGAAACGATGCCAAGAGCTTATTTTGTCTATGAATCCTAATTAGAGATGTCTGATAATATCGGCCCACCGATATTATCGGCCCGGTATTGGCTTAAAAATGTAATATCGGTATCGGATTTTTTGGCTTTAAAACCGATAAAATAAAAACCGATAATAATAAAGTAATGCTTGCGTTACACCGAAATAGTGCCTATGCGCTCCTAAAGCGTTTACTGGCGCACATATCGGTATCGGCTGATATCGGTGAAGTGAGAGTTGGACAATATCGGCATATCGGATATCGGCAAAAAAGCCAATATCGGACATCCCTAATCCTAATGTATTGTTTTTTCATATGTTTTTCATATATGTATATAACTGTATTTCAACAGTCATTCCTGATGTCTGAAAATCTCTAATCTGCATCGTGCAGTTGACCATATGCAACCTTCACAAAAATATATGAGGCTATAGAATAGAAGAAGACTTAATTATTCAGTAATTGTAGTGGGCCCTCTTAGTATCATGATGTTGTCTCAAAATATTTCCATGGGTTTCTATAAGATAAATGGTGGCACACTGATCCTCGTCTCCTTTTTGGCAGGAACGGCATGACTCTGTCGAGGTGTTGGAGAGTAACCTGTCACATTCACTCCTGCTGCTCATGTTCACCGTGCCAGGAAAGGAGACAGCGTTACTGTGCAAATTGAGCTACAATGATCATACCAGTACACTTCCAACACAAGTCACCATAGAATGCGAAGGTAAGTTCTAACACAGCAGACCTGTCATAACAATAGAAGGCTGTATGCAAGAGATGCCTAAAATTATTACAGTTGATACAGTGGTGTCACGTACGTTTGCTTTATTTCCTTAACAGAAGCACACAATGAAATTCATTTATTAAGAGTCAGATATTTATGGCTAACCACGTGTAGAATGTATTAACCAGTTTGCAGTGAGGCAGTAACTATTACAATGGAATAATGACACGTTTCTGGTCAGTCTCCAAGTCCTATTTTTTTTAGTTTCTATCCTTTCACATTGTCCAATGTAGTAGGTAGGTCTCTACTTAACTGATCCATTCATCTTTATCCAGGAAATTTAAAGCCCCAGCAGTTCAAAGGATGTTACAGAAATTAAAAAAAGAACTGAGCAATATTTTACATACCAATATACAATATACCAGTATACAAAACAACATTACAAAAAAAATGCTACACGCAACCCTACAGAAAACAGGTTACACACAGCCAGTGTGTGATGTATTGCGCTGCATCATGTGTATTGCAATGGGTTGATGCGGGATGTCGGGGAATATTGTGTGTTGTCTACATACAGTATATACATATGCAAGAAAATGTAATTTTTAATGTTAAAGGCCACAAGTCTCACAGAAAAATAAATTGAATATTCAAATTTTAAGCTATCCCATCTGAGTCGTTCAGTGCTTCCGAGTTATTGTATAATTTTCACTCACAGACGAGGACATCTCTGATTCGCCCCAGTGGAAGAAGAACTGCAGCCTGCTCCAGGACACCCCGTTGCACACTGCTCTAACGACCATGAGGCAAATGAGGGACATTGTGTAGTATCAGTGGACGTGAAGACATCGGTTCCCCTATGGCAGGCGCAGAAGTGGTCCCCTCTTCTCCACCTCGTCCAGGTGATCTATGAACGCTCTCACCCTGTTGTGTAAAGTTTCCCTTTGCAGCAGTTTCAGCCTCTCCATCTCCTCCCGGGCTTGCTGCTGCTGTCTGGCCACTTCTTTCTGTGATATCGAGTCAATAGCCGCGATGCTCTTCATCTGCATAAGAGACACATTCCACTTGATGGTGCCCGTGTGCCTCACAGATCTGGTGGGTGTCTCTGGCCCTGGCGGGGCTGATATCGACCGCCTCGGCCCCGGCTGCTCATGTCCTTCGTCGAAGCCTTGGGATTTGTTGGAATACAGCCTGCCATCTGATGTGTGGATACCCCTCAACGGTCTTCCCGATTTTGTGTGGCGGTCAATCTCTTTCATAGCTACTGTCACTACAGCCTTTGGTTCACAGAATTTAATGACCCTCACATTTCGCTGTTGCTGGATGAGGAAGTCTTTCCTCTGTTGTAGCAGTTTGCAGGCATACCTGTATTCTTTGTCCAATTGTTTCAGCTTATGCTGCAGGTTTGTGTCCTCCTTTCGGTTCATCACTCTCAAGTCACATATTGGTCTCCTGCTCCCCTTATCCATGGTACCGCAGGGCCAGAGAGGTACAAACTACTGTAGTACTGTTACCTGCTGCTCCAAGGAGTTCCAAATGAAAGCTGTTCCAGATTCTTAACTGATATCTGTCCAGCTTTGCTCTTGGAGTTGTGTTACAAGCAGAAAGATACGCCAGTACAATTTGTGCTGCCATGGCCCTGTCAGCCTGTGTAATCCAATATCCTATTGTCTTTGCTTGGATTGTTGATAATTACAGGACGTTTTTTTCTCATGTTAAGAACGCTCTTTGAAAGTTCAATAGCATGCCAACAAATCTGTTGATATATTTTCTAACACTTAACTCTTGACAAACTCTTTCTGAAGCTGTACATTTAGCAGATGTAATGTTCTCAATTCAGAGAAAGAGAGATTAATTTGTAAATCAAAAACTGACAACACGGCACAGATGTACTGCCACAACTCTGGTTAAATGTATCCTGTCAGTTGAGTCTTGCTCACATTAAATAGTTTTGCGAGGTAAGAGTTTTTAATGATATTTCCATTCAAAAAGGAAAAAAACAAGCAGATACCTGTATGGTTGACATTTGAAATACCACCTGTGTATTATAACACCTGTATACATAAGTCTTTAATTAGTTTTTGTAAACTCCAATTGTTGAAATAATAATAGGTGATTATGTAACACTAGTCCTGATACCTTGACAATATGATTACAGTGTTGATATGCAGAACATGATGCTAAGTAAGCAACTTGCTCAAATAAAGCCTCCCATACTTCAAAGTGTATGTTGTTGTCTTGCATTACTTCATTACTTACTTTTATTCAGCATATTGCCTGTTGCGGTATCAGTGTATATATCTGCAGTCTGTATTACCACAGAATACAGAATAACACCGATTCTTCACATTCAAATCAAGTCAATCTATGGGCAAGGTCGTCGAAATATAAAGAAAGAAATTAATTTCCAGAGGAGAACATTCACAATTAAATGCATGAACCGTCTATTGGCCTGTTTTTTTCGTATGCAGTCACACATTTCGTAGGTTCTAACAAACACAGGAAGAAGCATTTATAAAGTTGGGATTGTCAACTCACGTTCCACGCAGCTTCAGAGGATGTGGTGAGTCAGGCCGCCACTAGAGGTCACTAACGAGGCCTCAACTCTTTACTACCACTGCCGCTATCCCTGCTATACATGCCTCCTTCACCACAGCTACTGGTCACTTTTAAGTCATACCTCTGCGTTTGCTACACTCATTAATTCCCGAAATATGTTTTCCACCACAGTCATTTTATTTACCCACTGATTCCTACCTTATCATTTTGGATACACGCTTCTCCACTTGGCACTATTCACTACCGCTAAATTCCATTTTAAAAACAAGCAACGTGTTTTCCGGAATTCATGCCATTTCGGCGTTGCACGGTTGTGCTGCCGCCGGGGCGGCGTCCCGACCAATCAGGATCCCGGATTCCCTCACGTTCCTCCCCTCTCAAACTTCCTGCTTCACTATGGCCCCACCAAAGTTTGGGACCGGCACATGCCGCCGGAGTTATCACCAATAATCCGCACCAAACTTACTTTCGGCAGACCGATCCTACACCAGACCGCTCACAACTTCTGGCCTCTATGATTGTACCTTGAGGAACAACATTGACTGATCCGGTAAGTCACCGCAGCGTTGTCAAAAGTTAGTCCCAGGTAAAAGTTCCCCCGCGGGGCTGTTAAGCGACAAACCGCTGCCAGAGTCAACGTCTAAAATGGCTCCACAGTTAAGACGTGTTCAGTCCTGATTTTATCAGTCAGTGAGGTGAGCTGTCGCGCCAATGTGACTTGTGTGTGACAGCAGGCAGGTCGGGAACATGGAGGACGCGGGTAGGACCCAGCGCAAACTGTCCACCTCCGGGGAGACGCTGTACAAAGTCCTCGGCTTGGAGAAAGGAGCCACTAAAGAAGAAATAAAGAGGGCCTACAGGTCTGTCTCACCATCGCCTACAACAATAGCACACTTTTTGTCATGCTGACAGTAGTATGTGGCAACTGACCTCACCCGTTCTTCATCGCAAATATGCACTTTGTGCTCGTTAAGCTGGACTTTCTCTGTGTTGTCTTGAACGGTCAAAAGCAGCTTAAATCAGGAAGGCCTTCTTCAAACACAACGTCCAAGATGTAGGTACACTGAAAAGTCCATGATGAACTGGTTTGAGTTTGTGGATGATGTTGTCAGTCAACACCTGAATTAGTGGGAGATCCTCACTAGAAACAGCAGCACACTGCTAGAGATGAAGAACAGACAGGGGCAGTGTCCAAGCTGTCTTGTGACCTTTGAACATTTTATTGTGGATTTGTTGTTTTCACTTTTGTTTCGACTGGTCCTCTGGCCCCTTACCCTAGTGCCCTGTTGCTGCCATAAAGCTGTACAATGTTGAGAAAAACTTTGTTCCTCAATATTTTTCAAATTCAGTTCCTTGCCAGCAACTACTGTATGCAAAATTTGCTTGTACCTGTCCAACAGGAACCTTTGGTGTTTGTTTTCCAGGAAATTGGCGTTGAGGTTTCACCCAGATAAGAACCCCGATAACCCTGAAGCAGCTGAGAAGTTCAAGGAGATCAATAATGCCAACTCCATTCTCTCTGATGAGAACAAGAGGGAGATCTACGACGAGTATGGATCCCTGGGGCTCTATGTTGCTGAGCAGTTTGGTGAAGAGAGTGTCAAATACTACTTCCTCATGTCCAAGTGCTGGTTCAAGGTGAGAGGCAGGTCATTCGAGAAGGACGTGGCTCTCACAAAATACAGCGAATCTCCTTTGCGTAATAGTTTTCTGGCTGGGTTGTAGTCATTGTATTTCAAAATTTGTGTCCGTCACCCTTTCCACACAGGCCCTTGTGGTTTGCTGTAGTATTTTCACCTGCTGCTGCTGTTTCTGCTGCTGCTGTTTCTGCTGCGGGAAGTGCAAGTCACCAGAGGACGAGAACTTTGGCCCTGTGGATGCTGAGGACTTGGAGGCAGAAATCAGAGCTCAGGACATGGGTGAGTAAGACCTGAAGATTCTGCTTGGTGTCCCTGCCATATGTTGTGAAAATCAGAGCAAATAATGCAACGTCTATTTTTCCAAAATTCTTCAACCAGCACCGTAACTTGGTGTGTGGTCATTTTAATTAAGCAACAACAGTACTATAACATTTATGTTTAAGTGTCAATAGTTGTAGGTGTGTTGTTGTTTGATATCCAAAGATTTTTCCAAGGTTTTGAATAACTCACTGCTTGGATTTTTCTGCACATTTTTCTTGTGGTACACTCTGTCACCTGAGTAATAATCCAAAGACCACATAGAGTGTAATTCGTGATCATTTCATTCCATCTTGTTTGAATAAAGGGTTTCCTGATATTGCAGACAGTGGGAGATGCGTTTCTTTTCCATGCTCTGCAGCAGATTGATCTTATTTTCTGTCTGGTTGTATTTCACAGCTGGGGATGACGTTGTAGTTACTCAGCCAAGCATTAATGCCACGTCTGATACCTCAGGTAAAGCAGCTGCTATCAAAGCTGGACACGGGCCTTTTTCAGATGAGAAAAGATCACGAGTGTGAAAAGACATGTTTATGTCAAGCAGGTCCAAGCATCCATGTTTGGCACATTCATGCTGCCCGAGCTTAGCATGCGATGTTCCAGCTACTTCACACAAGGCTGCTTTGTCATTAATATAAAGCTTTTATGGTGCAAATTACTAACCATCCTAACAAGCTTGCTGTGCCATTGAACTATGATTGTCATGCTGCCCCAACTGTCAAGACTGTGATATTTATAATGCTCCTTTTTTCATTTGTTTTTGCATTTGTATGTGGTCTTACCTCCAGCTGTGACACCACTGTGCAGTGACAGCGTTTCTCTTTCTGCGCAGTTGTCAGCACTAATTGTTCTGTGGTCCAATACAAAGAAGAGCTTTAGTCTTCAGGTTGAGTTGAGCAGATCCACCACAAAAGTTTAGAAGTGTCTGTTAGTCCATGGGCCACTTTGGCCTGTGTGCTTGGGCCACTTTGGCTTGTTCGCACCGTTGCCAAAGTCAAAGGCCACTAATACCCATTGGACCAGCTCTTGAACATCAAATTGAGTAGAAAATTGGAAGCAGAGGACAAAATATTACGTAATTGTTCATTGCATGGAGGACTTCTGGAAGAGATAACATTGCTCCAAGGTGTGTAAAGCTCCAGCATGAGCAATACCTGACTGCACAGTTAAACAGCATCCAACCTACAGCTGAGAACACGCGGGATCAGTGTTGACTTATACTAACACAGACACGACAGTCACAGCGTCTAACTACACTGTCACGCTAACAGCTCTTGTTTGACAGAGACATGTTGGAGACTTTGTTGCCTTCAAAATTATTATTAACTCTGTACCTATGTCCTCTAACCTGTTGCAGGTGAGAATGAGCCCATAGTGATTCAGCCCCATGCAGCCAACGGCACCTCAGGGCCCATCGCGCTTCCGGCGGGGGAATAGATGGAGCCGTCAAAGCCCAGGGAGCATTCTGTCCTCTCGCGTCATTGTCAGTGATTAGTTGTTAGCATAGCTGTAAACTTTCTGTAAATTAAGTATCTGTATGTTGTGAATGAGTGTTATATGTATTGAATATGGCGCTGTGACCTGCAATTGTAAATATTTGCAGGAATGGGTATTCGTTTACATGATTTAAGCCGCGAATTGATTGTGCCATATATATATTTTTAATGACACCAGTGTTTCTAATGACGAGGTCTTTGTCTTTATTTCAGTTTAATTGCACTTTTATATTTTAAGACCTTTTACCTTTGATGGCTGAAGTGCTAAACAAAAAAGCCGTGCAGAACAATGCTGACTATAAGCTCGGGATAATGTTTTCGTGGGCGTTTTTGTTTCATCTACTTTCTCAACAGCCACTTTATGACTTTCAACTCTCACAGGTATTGTTCCTGAGGCACATATCATTCATATATCCATCCTTCTCACATCATGTGGCTTGTACAGAGGAAGTGACTCTAGTCGTGAAAACATTGTAACTGGTGGTACGCAGATGATATAAATGATTTTTAAAAATGCTTCCATAGTACTTAAACGTTTTTTGGACCAATAAAAGCATCCCCACTGCTCGTAGTTGAGTCTGAATGTGTAAGCGTTTATTCGACAGTCTCAGATAAAATGGGGTCTATGAGCCCAGATAACAAATGTGATGTGGACACTGTAGAGTAGTAGATGGATGGTGGGTGTCCAACAAATTTGGACATTTTGAGCAAGGCAAAAGTTGGACCTACGCTCATGACTGAATCATTATGAGGACTTACTGATGGCATTGCCTTTTAAGTCTGTTTTGAGCACATTTATGTTCACTTTAACAAAGGAAACCTATAAGGTAGTCACGTTAAAGCGAGGCAGAATATTTGCAAGGAATAGTTGAGAAATGTAAGGCTACTGTTCAATGGGAACTTTTGTAGCATCAATGTGTATTCTAGTATGGATAGCTTGATCTTAACATCTCAATTTTTAGTCCACTGTTGATCCTCTTGTCAAAAATGACAAAACACGACTGGCTATGACGCCGTTGCACAGCATGAGAATATGGGAATTTACTACCGTTTGTGTTTAGGAACCACCAAAAAAGAGAAATTGCTATTGGGGTCCAATGCGAAGTGAGAACATGTCAGTTGTCTGCTTTTCGTTCTCGTCCTGTCCTCGCCATGGCATGGCTGTTGATGAGGAGACATGTCGTTGTTGTCGGACCAGGTGTTCTACAACACAATAGCTTGTTGCTACCGAGTGAAGTCAACCGAATTCAACCCAAGCTGTGTAACTGCGACTGTTTAAATACATACGACGTAAACAACATAACTGTTGTGAAAACAGTGCAAAGTGTGTGCAGTTGTGCTACCTTGTCTTGGTTCTCGCCCACTGCAACTGTAGGAACATAGCCGGTGTGCCTGCATGTCCTGCGGTTCATTTACTGGCTCTGATGCTTCCGGCTAGATTTCAGGGGTGTCAAACTCATTTTCACCAAGGGCCACATCAGCGTGGCTATGGCCCCCAAGGGGCAAGGTGTCAATGGCAATTATTAATGAGTTACAGATGTAATTAGATGTAAAATGTTACAACTCACTTAGAAATCTCAAACATTAGCATTTTTTTTGCACATTCAACGTGCAAATATCCCATTTGAAAAGATGTAAAAAAAAAAAAAAAAAAGTCAGGGATTTGCTCTTACTCTATCACAGATCCTTGAATATTATCAGGAAAAGAAACCCAATTAATCAATTAACAATCAATCAAGGAGTGAACAACCTGGTTCCCTTCTTCCCTACTTGATAAACGGACAATTTATTAAGCATGTATCTGGTCAGGGCACAGCTGCCGTCATTTCACTTGTTACGTGATCCACGTGCATTTTAGGTTGGAGTGCTTGAATACAATCGAGTTCAAGGTTGTGAGTGCACAGGTTTGGCTGTAGACCTGCCCACTTTTAACTGGTGAATTACCAGTTACGAACGCGGCATTAGTTTGACACAGGTAGTATATTGAAACAGTCGCCCAAGCGCTCGCGGGCCACATAAAATGATGCCGTGGGCCGCATTTGGCCCCCTGTAGACTAGGAACCTTATCTCGCAAAGATGCCGCGTTCCAGGCAGCTCGTCAGTCGTGATTTACCGGTTAAAAGTGGGCGGGGCTACAGCCAAACCTGTGAACTCAAGCCTTCGGACTCAACTGTGCTTTAGTACTCCAACCTCCGGGTTGGACGTCGCACAGTGTATGTTTTGAAAACAAAAATGATGGCTCAACAGCGGACGACGGCTCTTCAATTTGCCAACGGTGAGAATATATGTGTATATGATATGGGTATATGACATCAACATATGAGTATTTTTTGATTACTTTTTTACGTTTACGTTGTAGTTTTGTCGGTATGCCTGGAAAGGTGTGAAGTCGTAACTCCTAACTTTGAGGTCGTGATTCACAGGTTCACGCCCTTGCTGGCACGCAGTATTAATGCCGCGTTCTAGGCCACTCATAACTGGCAATTTACGAGTTCGCGATTCACGGGTTACGATTTCAAATCGTTCCGTGCACCGCTGTCTGCTATTGTTTCATCTTTTTTTGGGTACAAAAAATACACTGCATGACGTCCAATGTGGAAGTTGGAGTACTTCAATACAATCGAGTTCACTGTCGTGAGTTCACAGGTTTGGCTGTAGCCCCGCCCACTTTTACCTGGAAAATTATGAGTTACGAGTAGCCCGGAACGCAGCATTAGGATTCAGTGTGATTGGGCTTCGTCTAATATTTGCCATGAAAGAGGAGTTGTGATTGGATCTCTTCCCTCTTCGTCCCGCCTTATGCCGCGTTTAGGGCTACTCGTAACTCGTAATTTACCAGTTAAAAGTGGGCGGAGCTGCAGCCAAACCTGTGAACTCCCTACTGTGTACTCGATTGGACTCAAGTACTCCAACTTCCGCGTTCGACGTCACGCAATGTATTTTTATTACCCAAAAAATGACGGACCAATAGCAGACGGCGGTGCCTGGAACGTTTTGAAGTCTTGACGTGTGCGTGTGGTGTTTGAGAGGTGCTTGAGTGAGGTTGACTGTGGCCCACATGTAACACTGTCTCACCTCAATGATCAGTGAAGTGCTGCACCTTTTCCCCCTTTATTGCATGTAAAGTTAATTTGAATCAGTTCCAGCAGCGATTTATTTTACCAAAGCCTGAAAATGATGTTTAAGTGGTGGAGCACCAATCTGCGTGTTCTTCAGGTGTTGATTAGGGGAAGAACACCTGCAGTATGCTGTGTTTGCACCTCTGCGATCTGTTGACTCACGTCGGCTCCTCTGATACCACTATGAGCAGCCATTGGCTCCTGTGGTCCTCCGCCCTGGGCTATCAACACCACCTGTCAGCGGCTCTGAGCCCTGCAGCCACTGAGCCTTCCACTTCTGTCGGTAATGGACGCACGTGCTTCCTGATGCCATGAAGGGAGCACCAGTGGATTGTGAGACACAGGCTCTGATCGAGTGTCACTCTCTGGAAGGGTACGGCTCGATGTTTGGATTTGTTACACCTGGCCGGACATGAAATAATTAACCAGTCCATCTCCCTTCTCCAGGGAGGCACCAAAGAGGAAGCAGAAATATCCAGGCCTCTTGTCAGATGCAAGTGATGATGTGTGCAGTGTTGAGAGCGTGTGGGATCATGATGAGGACAGCCAGGCCCGAGACATCACGTCGCCGAGCAGAGACGTGGAGAAACGGAGGGCAAGCAGGAGGCTCTTCATCGCCTGTGCCGTCAGCCTCGTCTTCATGATCGGGGAGGTGATTGGTAAGACGAACAACACAGTGAAGAATGAAGAGCCTGAGCAAAGTGTTCACAATGTCTGTTCAACTTTGGCTTTGATTGGCACGATGTGTAAAACACACAGTAAAAACAACAACACAGATTTAAAAAAGTAAAGAAAAAAATCACAATTTTGTTTTCTTTGGAAATAGACCGCAAAATATTTTTCAACTGTCTGACTGCTCTTCTTTGTTTTATCGCGCCCTCCCCCACACCCGTTGCAGTTAGAGCTCCATTGTTTCTGATTGGCCTGTGCTTTGTTTGGATTTGTCTGACGTACACACACACGCACCTGCACACACACACCTCCTACCTCCTGTTTGCTGCTTCTCCTCCTCAGGTGGCTACGCTGCCCACAGCCTGGCCATCATGACAGACGCCGCTCACCTCCTGACTGACTTTGGCAGCATCCTGATCAGCATCTTCTGTCTGTGGCTGTCGGCCAGGCCTCACACACACAGCATGAGCTTCGGCTGGCAACGGGCAGGTTTGCACAATGACTAAGAAATACCTTACGCAAACTCAGACCGTCATTAGCAACACAAAAGGTTCTTGGCAACCTCGTCTCATGACGACTGTATTTGATCTGTTTATTTTTGACACACTTTGGAAGGCAATCAAGGAAAGGTTCAGGTTCAGATGGAAAAAGTAGAGAACATACTGTAGATGGCAAAGCTTCAGAGGGCAAACTATGGCCTGTTGGCCCCATCAGGCCTGACTGTCCCACCAAAGACTGGTACAGAATTCACAATTCTGACTGCATTCAAAACAAACAACAAAAACTATCACCAGATTTTGTTACACTGGCAAAGATGGATGGACAACAAAACTGGTCCGATTTACCCGAAGATGCACTCATGGGGCCAAAAATGAACCCAGGGATTGTTATTCTTTAAAATCTTCATGAAGAAAAATTGAAATATATTCATATTCCAGTTATTCCTCATTAAACATGTTTGAAACATAAGGAAATTTTTTATTGATTTATTTTTTCATTAATTTGAGAAAATTCTCAATATTTTGAGAATTTTAATTGGGGTCAAAAAGGACCCCACTTGTGGAAGAGTGTAGATATTGTTAGGTTGTGCATCCAAGGATTGTAGGTAAATAATGCAACACCTTACTGCCTTTTTTTCTGTTTCTGTTTCATATCTCTGCACCTTATGTTGAAGCGAAGTTGTGTGTAACCCATCACAGTTGCAGAGTTTTGGTCATTTTGTTTTTCATCTCATTCTTCACTGTAAACAGAGATTCTGGGCATGTTTCTGTCCATTGTGTCCCTCTGGGCCGTGTCTCTGGTTCTGGTCTCGTCAGCCGTACACAGGATCATTGAAGGTGACTACGAGATAAACAGCCGCATCATGCTGGTGACATCGGGCTGCGCCGTGGGGGTCAACATCCTGTGAGTAGCGGCACACGTTCTGGTTTGCCTGATTTTTGGCGATTTCCTAAGTCCAAACGGCTGTGATTGTGTTTGCTCAGAATGGCCCTCATCCTCCACCAGCCCGGCCACCCACACAGCCACAGCCACAGCCACGCTTTTCCCACCGCTGTTGCAGACGCACACAGCCACCACCACCGCCACGGGAATGCTAGTGTGAAGGCAGCATTCATCCACGTGGTGGGAGACCTGCTGCACAGCATCGGAGTCCTACTGGCAGCCACCATCATCCACTTCTGGGTTAGGAATAATTTATCAGGCGGCAGCCAGTGCACAACTCCCAACGACTTCCTACAATCAATACAGATAACCAAACACACACACACACAGTAACTAACACACCAGCAGTCACACATTGGGGGTTTTGCAGCTGCAATCTACAGCGACAAATATTCCAGCTTTTTCATCAAAGACCAAGTAAAAAAACATGAAAACACATTTTCTAAAATGTAAAGCTAGCAGTAAGTCAACAAACAAATATACAGCTTAATATTTTTCAAAATTTAAATTGGTTGGGGGAACATGAATCTTAAAAAATGTAGATTTAAATTGCAATTTTGTGAATTTTATGAAATACTTTCCTCTTTTTTGAAACAGCCACAACTGAAAATAGCAGATCCAGTTTGTACCTTTGTATTCTCGGTTCTCGTTCTTGGCACAACGTTCCCAGTCACTAAGGATGTATTGAGGATCCTGATGGAGGGTAAACGTTCGCGCGCACACATACACACACACTTACCACGAGGAGACATGCGCTTGTTCTAACGTTCTGTGTAATGTGTGTGTGTCTCAAGGATCGCCCCGGCATGTGAGCCTAGACAGTGTGAAGCAGAGGCTGCAGACTGTGGGAGGTGTCCGGTCTGTTCACCATCTACACGCGTGGAGCCTCAACATGTCTCAGACTCTGCTCTCCGTACACGTGGACTCAGGTGGGACCAGCAGCCCCCACTCAGGCCACTGCACGTGTCCTCTATCTTCACTCAACACAACTGTTTAACTTTTATTTGTCCCCTGCAACACGCGATTGGCTCAGGTGAAACATACTGTATTTGCCAAATGTTTGTGGTTAGACACCGCAGAGGAAGTGGGCAAAGTTTCAAGAGTGCTTCATTTTGAGAAGCATCATGTATCGTGAGATCGAAAGTAGTGACCGAAAACAGACGATACTGAAGACAGGCCAAATCCTGCGGGTGCTGAGTAATAACAGCTCACACGCTCACTCTGCTTTTGTCTGCAGAGGAGAATGCAGACGCACACGCCATCCTCACAGAGGCAACGGAGCTCCTCAAGGCTGAGTTTGGATTTGTCAGCGTCACCATCCAAGTGGAGAACAACTCAATGGACAGACTCCGCTGCACAGAGTGAGCCAAGTCTCACACTAAGGTTGTTGACGACGATGATGATGGTGGTGGTGCAGTGAGGCACGTCTGAGGGATATTCCTGCAGACAGGCCGCATCATTGCAGCGTCTCACACAGAAACAACCACTGGATTGTGGAAACCAGGTTACAGAAATGACAGATTTCTGATGTCGGTCATAGTTTCTGCAGAGAAAATGGCTCAATCCACAGAAAGTATTTTTTTGTTATGAGGAGCCATGGCTGCCCTCCACACTGCAGAGTGCCGGTGTTGCAGCAACAGGGCGGGCGTGTCTACTTAACTGCACTTTTGCATCATCATTTATTCCGTCTGAGAATGCTCACATACATCATCATTGACTCTGTGGTAACATGTAATGCTCATGACATTCACTCATTCAGACTCAAGCAAACAACGTGACTTGACGATCCCGTTGTAAGTATCCAAAATTTGCTGTCCAACATGCACCGACAAAATGCCAGACACAAAAATACAACACCTGATCAGTGATATGTTTTACCTATTCCACCTTTTTCTACCTAGAAATTCGTCAGTTTACTTCATTAGCAGCAAAAACAAAATAAAAAACAAAACACAAAGTCTGTGAAACATTTCTAAGAGGGCATTATCTACTTTCTCCAAAATGTCTTCCAGCTAAGAATGTTTTAAGTAACATTGTCTCATTTGTACCACGGGCAATGCTAGGACATTCGTCTTGGGGAACCCTGTGGCCGTTCACTGGCTGGTTTTCCTGCTGGCCTCCTTGCAATAGTTGGCGTACGCCTCATCGAACATGTTCTTGCAGCTTATTTTGGCTTTGAGTTTGGAGCAGATGAGGAAGGAGCCGCCCATCTTGCGGTGGAGGGAGTAGGTCTCCTCCGGCGGAGGCGTGAGCCGCTCCTTCAGCATTACTGGGATGAGGGCGTGGATGCGCTCGGTGGTGCTCTGGGCTCCGAAGTCGAACGGCTCCTCGGAGGAAAAGGCCTCGCCCAGGATCATCACCGCGTCCACGTGGGCGTTCTCCATCACCTTGGAGGGCCCGACACAAGGCAGATACGAGTTATGACACGTCATGAGGGCACTTGTCCAGTTTGACTGGTCCATGGTGATGTATCAATTATAAAAAAATAACCCTCAGAATAATTTACAAGGACAAACACTTGCACTTTTGTTGCCCCTGCATAGGTTCCGCGTTACAGTCCTGCAGTACCGCCAAACATCCACTAGATGGAGTCGACAGCACCTACGCACTTCACAGACTACTTTCGAAGCAGCTGTTCTCAGAATTCACAGATAGAAAGAGACTATCTTTAGCGAACGACAGCTAATAACTTTGATCAAAAATAAACACTTCCCTGACTTAATACCAGGCGTATATCTTCATAAGACAGCATCATGACAGCTATTTGTTTTTACAGACACTGCAATCAATCCTGAGCAGTGAGCCCCCGGCAACAATGCATTCCGGTCCAAACAATCAGCAGCTTGTTTTCACTCGTCACATCGTCATCTGTCACCACAGAAAGTTATTTTGGCGTGTTGTTTGTTTGTTGGTGCTCAACCTTCATATGTGAGGTTGCAGCTGCTTGCATCAGTGTGCCTGGCGTGCGTGTGTGTGCATATGTGTGTGATGACAGGGCAAACATGAACAGATGCAACCATAACTGAATGAGCAAATCTGAGAAATCCTGCAGTGTGTAGCAAGAAGGAGGTGTATCTTTATATAGAGAGTTCCCTACCTTTGTCTCGTACCCTGTTAGGAACTTCATTTCCCTGGATTTCTGCAAAACGCCGTCTCTGTCTCGGTTTGCTGCTGCTCTGATAACCTAACATGAAAAATGCAGGTTTGATCTGTGAAAAACCTGAAAAAATGTATCCTGTTTCAATTCAACAACGTCGAAAGTCTTTATTTTCTCCCTCACCTGGATGTAGTCGTCGGTGAAACTCTTATCAAACCCTCGCGTGGCCCCAAAATCTAACAGTGCAATCTGATCGCATGGGAACACGGACTTGTCATAAGAATCGAGGAATGGATTTTAAAGCCAGGCCTGCATGTCATGTTTAAATGGGACTCACTGACCTTGTGAGCTTGCGGGTCAAAGAAGAAGTTGGACCAGTTTGGATCCGTCTGCATGTACCTGAACTCAAACAGCTCCCGCAAGCACAAAATCAGGATCTGCTCACTGATCTGATGGAGGCGGAAAAGGGGGAACAATGGCAGATTTGGGATATTTTGTTAGCATTATGATCCAGAATGCAAATCTGGGTATGCAGTCAAAATGTTTTGCAAGTAATGCTGCTTGACCGGGAGACATGGTACTTTTGGATGCATTCAGTGGACACCATTCAATTCAAACTCAAAAGTTAAATTAGACCCCGATTTCTGCATGTAGGGCATTGCGGACTCTGGTGGGCTAGGTATGAAATGTGTCTAAGAAAAGGTTTACGTGACATGCTGACATGACTTTAAAGGTGACCGGTCTGAATTTAGCGTATCACCTTGAAACACTGACAGCAGGCATGTGCAGCACCTGTAGCGTTGTTATTGACAGCACACACACACACACACATATGCACACCTCGTTCCTGAGATCCTGAGAGAGGTCGGTGGCCTGGTCCAGGGGGAAACCAGGCACCAGCGTGGTGGTGAGGACGTGCTGGCTGCTCAGCTCATCAATCACGTCGGGCACATAAAAGAAGGGGTGACCACGCAGCAGCTCTCTGACACACACACACACACAAACACACACACCACCATCAGCAGGCCGAACCCAGCCCTCATAAACAGGACTACATGTCTAGAGAAACGAGGCGGAGAGGCACAACAGGGCGACTCAAAACAGAGGGAAAGGAAAGAAGTACGCGCAAACAGGGTGGGTATTGAGGAGCGGATAAAAGAGGGGGAAAGGGAATAATAGCGGCGATGGAGGTGGTGAGGAAAGAGAGGAAATGATGGAGGCCAAGGGGTAAATACGAGAAGAATGCTTCACAGACAGAGCCACAAATGTACAAACGAATTTGTTCATTTTGCCCCTGGAAGCATGAGGGAGTGACAGGCGCACGCCTGTGTTTGGCTGCACTGAGGTCCGACACACTTGATCTGTATCTGTGTGCAAGGCAGAGAGGAGGAAAGAGGGAGAGGGAGTGGGAGAGAGAGAGAGAGAGAGAGAGAGAAGGGGGGCAGAGGAGAGCACTCACTGGAATCTTTTGGCGCACTTGGCTTCTCTTATGTAATCACACTCCAGTGCCAGCTCACGGCTCATAACATCAATGAGGTGTTCGGGAAAAAGGCCTGTGGAAGCGCGCGCGCACACGCACACACACACACACACACACACGACTGTGTGAGAGCCCTCTCTCCTTCGGGTGCCGACTGGGCGACCAAAGCCAGAAAAAAAGCTGCTGTGGGTCTCTCTACTCTCTGTACCTTCGGGCAGCACGTTGCTTAAACTCAGCACAGTCATGATGTTATTCACGTCGCTGTCGATACTCTTGGCCACTCCGGGGTACTGAAAGAGAGGCAAACATGGTCTCAGCTCGAGGTTTTGCTGTGACGCCGAGCAAGCATGCCTTGCGGAGGCTCGTGTTGAAATTCTTTTCTGCTGATGTCGACATCAAACCCGTCTGCCCGCACATGCACATGCTAGCTTGTGCCGCCTGCCGCCGCCGCACTGACAGGGCGCTCGGCGGCACCATGGCAGCTGAAATGCAGTAGAGAATCTGTTTTGTGTGTGGAAGCAGAGGGTTTGGCCTCAGACAACCAGTGAGCACCTGAGCAGACACACTTCATGTAGAACATAAGGTATGTCTGCATTGACACAAGGCGACTTTTCGCTGAGCAGCCGGTCTGACCTGGATCTTCATGGCCACCTCTCTGCCGTCCTTCAACCGCCCAAGATGCACCTGGCCAATGGAGGCGGCGGCAAAGGGCTTCTCTTCAAAATACTCCAGTTTGTCTCTCCAGTTGGGGCCGAGGTCGCTGCCGATAGCTTTCTGCGGGGCGACAGAAGAGACACTGGCATAAATAGTATGACCCAACCCGGAACCTGGATTACAATTCACATCCTTGTGTATTGACAGAAAAAACATGTCAAAACGAAAGAAAAAAAAGTTTTCCTTAAACCTCTTAATGGCGTACCATCATCTGTTTGGTCGGCATGAAGTCGGCACTCTGTCGAACTCGCTCGAAGATTTTTGCAAGCTGAGGGTTGATGAAGGCATCGTCTACGAGGGGCAGAGGAGAAACGTCAACAAAACCCTCTGAATGAATGAGGCAGATGGCTTCGCAGTGCTGTGTCCTGCAGCCTTTACTGTCCCTCAGTTTCTAGGAGCAGCATTTCTGCCCGGCCGCCCACAATAGAGCCTCTGGTATGGCACTTATTGTGCTCAGCCGGCTCATGGGCTAATTTTAGCTGCTGGCATTTGGCTGTCTGTGCAGTGTAGACAGAGGCCTGCGAGTCGGCCCGCTTTGTGTTCGCTCCAGCTTTGGAGGTGGCTTCTCACCTTGAATACTGAGCATCTGCCCCATCTTCAGGGCGGCGCCGCGGACTTTACACAGAGTCCGGACGATTCTCTCGGCGTTGGCTTCAGAGAGGAAGGCACTAGAATCCAAGACGCCTTTTTTATTTCCTGAAAAGTGGTCAGAATTAGCTTTAGCACTGCAGCAGCTTTCGAAACTGAAAAATATTAAAAATACAGTATTCCACCTAGTCAAGTCAATTTAATATATATAGCGCCAAATCATAACTTTCTGAAGAGGGTTTATAATATGGAGCAAGTAGTGCTCCTCAGCATGTTAACAGTCAAGGTCTATGCGATGGACATCCAGAGAAACATATCCCATAGTAGCAACAGTAGCGAGGAAAAACCTTTATAAAAAGGGAGGAAAACTATAGTCTTTGAGGCTCCTAGTCCTTTTTACTCTCAAACTAATAAATCTAACTTTCACTGATGGTGTGACGGCACAACTATCTCACTGGCCACTGGTTAACACAAAGCAATGAGTGCTCATGGCCTTTGTCGAGGCATGGAAATCACATTAGCTTCCCTATTGCATAACGCGTGAGGAACACACAAACTGACCACATTATTGCGACACTGTCGTTTTTGCTGAGCGTGAAATGGGTCATTTTAGGAAATGTGTGTTGAAAGTTCCCCCTGAAGGGGCCTGTTGTGCTCCGACTGGAGCTAACAGAGCGACACACACAGACAGGGAGGCCTGGATGCAGGCCAGACACTCCCTGCCTGCACTTGTACTTTGTGTTGAAAGTGGGGCAGAGGAGGTGGAGGTGGGGGCGTGTTTTCAGGAAACAACAAGAGTCTGCAGCACCACATTCTCACTTTTGAATGACACTGCCAAAGTTCGCTAAAAATGCTTACCCTCCCCTCCTCCTCCTCACCTTGCTGTTGGGATTTCAAAGTCTTCTTGGCTACTTCAGCAATCGCCCCGATGCCGAGTCCGACGGCCAGACCTGCAGAGGGAAATCAGAGCGACACGTTGCCGCAGACGATGTGGAGTCAAGCACCAGAAACCCGCAGCCTAATTTGATCACAGCTTGCGCACCCAGCAACAGATGAACCACGACATTAAAAAAAGAAATAATGTGATAAGCCTCATCGCTGACTTTGAACCGAGCACAGATTGTACTTCTGACACATTTCATATTGCTGGAGTATATGCAGAGATCCCAACGGTTGGCCAGTCCTGTAAACGTTTGTCAGGTATTTGTCGCCCGTTTGAGTGGCGGGGTGTGATTAGCACTCGCTTACTCCATCTCAGGTTCATGGACACTCTGTTCATAAAACAACAACAACAACAACAACACACTCGGAGAATGCGTGGGTTAACACTAGGGCTGTCTCTCTGCTACAGGAAGGGCCCCGTTGCTCAACCCTTTTGCACGAGCCGATAACTCATGAACTGTAAACACACATGGCCGACACGTGACCGGGCCCGTACAGACACCAATCAGTGTCAAGTAAGAGCCCAGGTCCAACAGCTGGATCCGCTCCACCAGCGAAGGGATTAATTTCATATGCGGCCCACACGTAGAGCTGCGACCCACATCTGAGCGTGCCCACCTCCAAAATTGACCAGTCGTCCGATCCTGGTGACCGGCACCTTCCTCTCTCTGGCTCTCTCGCTGAGCTGAAAAGAGAAATAAACAGCGGTAGTTTTGCTCTGATGGTTTGTTGGCACACAGAAGCTTTAGCCACTACATCAAACACAGAGTATTGATCGCTGGCAAATCTACACTGACTGACAAAAACAAAGGTATAACTCCAGTTACCACTTGCTTGTGCGGTTTGTATTCCATTTTCTTGGCACTTCTGGCTTTATCAATGTCCTCGGAGGTAAGCCGGCCCACCGTGGCATTGTCCTGGTTGAACAACCTCGGGTGTCCCGAGAAACGTCGATTGTGACAATCCCTCTGATATCTGAGGTGCTTCAGCCGCAGACGTCCAGGACAGCTTCCCCGGCCAGTGTCGGCCCTCTCACCAAGACAGGGACTGAAACAAGGTCCCAGGGTGGAATATCTACGCTGTCCTCCGGCTGGGTGGACACAATCGTCCAATAGCTTCCTGAGTGGCTCCTGGAGGGAGACAGTACAGGATGAGCAGAGGAGTTAATGTTTGTTATTATGCGACATTGCTACACAGGTTCAGAGTAAGAACCAAATAATTAGACAGACTAGTGCCTATCACCTACGTTGTGGCCGTCAAAATGTGGCTTTGAAGTTACCAGAAATGAATCTCAAGTTCAAATCTTAAGTTAAGATTCATTTTGAGTTTAGACTGAAAACTCAAAATAGGGTTTAGATTCTAAATATACATCACACGTGGCAGAGACAATCTCCCGTGGGCTATATTTTCCAGCATTATGTTCATGCGATGACAGACACAAGCTAACTTCACTGATTTAATAATAAATCGAGCCTTTGTCGCGGTGAACATAGTTCAGATTGCCATCGAACCACTGTTTCATGTGACCGATTCAAATGAGTAGCTCATGAAAAAAGCCTTTTTTAATCGCTTCTAATCCCTGACCAAGTGCCCTCGCGGCTATTGTCGTAGTGTAGATGAGGTCAGGGCGTCTGAAACAGAGGAGGCATCAGCGATCGCATGTTTGTGAAACTCTATCCCGTGCCGGGCCCGATGGGGGCCCGCCGCTCACCCTGGCCGCGACGGCGGCGGCGGAGCTGCTGTGGAAGTTTACCAGCCTCTGACTCCCGGAGCTTGGCAGGACACCTGTTGGGCTTCTCAGGGCCGCCTGCTGCACCCACGCCAGGCCCCTCCAAACCACAGACTCCCTGCTCATGTTTCCGCGCTCAGACCTGCAATTCTGGAAAGACACAGATTGTTTCAGGGGCTGCAAAAGGTGATGAACGCAGCAGGGCGTGACAAACTTGATCTCGTACCCTCCGAGAGCCAAGCTGGGCAAACACTGATAAAACTGCTATATCAACATGGCCGCCCGCCCGCCTGCCTGACTGCTACGGCGGCATATAAACAAACATCGCGACGTTAACTAAGTTGACTTGTTGGAATTCAAAAGCCCGAATTATAATTTGTTTTTCGTTGCGATAAAATCTTAGTGAGAGAGAGAGGAAAGGCCAGTTTGACTCACCGAGTGATTAATACGCAGCTGGTCGTTCTAAAGCAGAAGTGCTCTCGCATCCGAAGTGAACATGGTGCAAGTGGAGCACAAGCCCACTTCACCTTGGTTTGACACACTTTGTTGTAAACACTTGAGACACGCTGAAGGACAAGCACATTTCCAGGGGAGGGCAGCCGGGGAAGTGCGACCAGCGGCGGGCGGCCAATGAAGGAGAGCTGCGGAGCCGCGGAGGAGCCGAAACGCGGCCGGGCAGTGGTCCGACCCGCTGTCAGTCATTTCTCGAGGGACGGTCCATGAACTCAACACGTGCTGCGTTCACGAGCCGCCCGAAATAGCGTCAACCTGGCAGGGTGAGAGAGCGAGACAGCGAGTGAGCGACGTGCTCACGTTCAGCCGGTGTTAATACTTATGTGCTGGAAAGGATATGAGAAGCGCTACGTGCAAGAGTGGAATTGTTTGTCCAACCGCATGAAACGTATGATGTTGAAATTTGGAGGTGACCCAAGGGGCATCTTATGATATCGTATGTTTCCTGAGGTAGTGGACTTGTGGGGCACCATTGGGGAGCTGCTCCTGTTTTTAGGAAAAATTTAGAATTAACATTTCATTTAATCAAGTATGTTTTTGTAGAGATATGTACTATTCAACTATAATTGATTTTTGTTCTTGAATTTAACACACCCAGGCATGACATGATACCTTTCGGAAATACCAGTATGTACTTGTACCCAGTTTTGAAGATAAATATCACCAAAATGAAATCGGGCGAGAAAATAAAACACAATTATGTTCAGTCTTATTTGAGTGGGAAGGAGGAGAGGCTTGGAAAAAACAAACAAACCAAAAAAAAAAAAAACCAAAAAAAAAAAAAAAAACCCAGCCTGAGATGCCCTTGACACAATAGCCTGTTGAACTACACTAGCCTTAGCAATTATTGGATGAACAAATTTACAGGAAAAAAACAGCATTTGGAAAATTTGTTTTGAAAAACAAACAAACAAACAAAACAAAAGTAGAAAGATACTGCGAGAATTTGATACTGACCAACTGAATTTATACCCATCATTGTTTATTCCATATCTATTGGATGTGACATTTTGAATTTAATTGTATGTTGTCATCGACAAAATAACATTTTTTTTCCACAATATTGATGTAAGGCTCATAAATAAATAACTGCAAATTTTGCAGGATGTGATGAAAACATTCTCCCTGGCTGTATCAGGGTCTGATTGCCGACTTGATCTTGGGGAAAAGTCTGAGAGCGTTCTGCGTGGTCACCTCCATCACCTGCTCCAGCGACACGCCCTTGATTTTGCTGATGTATTCTGCAGAAATTGAGATGTTTTTTGGCTCATTCCTGACCTGCAATCAAGATACACAAGCAAATGATTATGAGCATAAAGCAAATTCTAGAGACATCTGAGATTAAATGAGCGAATTCATTTGAACTTGGCAGCGTGTCAGAGAGCACACACAGTGTACAGTGCAATGACGCAGGAAAATAATTGGAGCGATCATACATGTTTAGCAATATGATGAGCAAAAACAAACTCAACCTGCTTTTCTGGGCCCAGAGCAGGTGAGTCAGTCTCGAGACAGATGTTCTCTAGTGGTAGCTGCTTCACTAGTTTATGCTTCTTGGTGGGAAAAAAAGAAGAAATATTCATCAATGATTAATGTTAGATGTAGCTGATGCCAACCAATGAAAACATAGTCAACAAGTGAGCGGTGTCTGATAAGACCATGTGGGTCTTGTGTTTTCGTTCAACAGTTTTCAAGTAGGTTGCAACACCTCAATTTGTGACATGTAGACGCAAATATATGATGACAACCTGTCTATACTGTATACTGTGAATTGATGATCTGGATGAAATACGACATTAGATATCAGGAAACACAACCCTGCTGCGGTGCACCTGTTCGCTCCGTATTACTGACGGCGGAATAGAGAAGAAGAACCCAGCTCTCACTCCCTCCATGGCTACAGACGGTTTCCCATCGAAGGCGTGAAGCAGCGCTTTGTCGACACCTAGCGGTCATTTTAGGAAACAGCAATAATAAATATAAAACACTTTTGGGAACATACGTCACCTGTGAGCAACATTACTGCGTCTTACCTTGGTCCCTCAGGAGCTGGATGGTGGGGCGTCCTGCTGATCTTGAGTGCACGTTTCTAAGTGAGAATTACAAAAAGAATCGAACATTATGGATGAGTGTCGATGTAGAGTCAAACATCACATTGTGAGACAAGTATCACAGAGAGAGAGACGAGTGTCACAGTGAGATGCAGGTATCTGTGCTACTGTGACAGTACTGTACTCTGGGTAGAGAAGAAAAAGCAAGAGCAGTGTCCAACAAAATAAACAAAAACAAACCAAGAAAGCTGGGTCTTTTTCACTGTTAAACTGTCTGATTATCATTTGACAATCAGAGAGCAAGTGACTGTCTATGTGTGGAGACTCACAGAGGAAGATCCAGGCGTTTGGCCAATTCAGCCTGGCAAATGAGCACCTGCCTTTGCTTGTCTTTGTCACCATCATTACTGACATATCTGGGTGTGAAATCCAATCCAACCTACAGCAGAGTGGAAAGGAGAGATTGTTTTGTTTATTCAGGTGTTTGTTTGCAAAGCACAATGTAGGAAAATGTTGAGGCTGATGTTGCAAAGAAGGATTGGATGCATCAAAATTCAATGACACAAATAAGCATTCAGAACTGACGTCTGCGCAATCCTTCCCGGGGAAGATGAGAATGACATCACAGCAGAGAAATATAGTCCTTACCTCACCTATTGCCACTAGATGGTCTTTATATTTCTCTATGATGGGCAAAGCTGCATCTAAATCCTGCAAAAATGGAAACCGTCAGTATCTCTCAGAGAGTGTAATACAGAGAGTGTAATATTTGTTATCTGAGGGTTCTCTACCTGAGGTGTAGCCCCTCTCTGCTGCTCTGGGGAACTTTCTTGGACAGGGTGAATGCCGAGACAGGGAAAAATAAACCCTGAATATCTTAAAAAACAAAACAAAACAAAAAATACAGCAAGAGGTCATCTCCAACTGACAGAGAAGGAGAGTGACAACCTGCGTTTCCTAACAAGACTGGTTTGTACTTCACCTCTGTGACAACTGAATGATTTTTTCAAACTCCCCAGCATGTTCAGCAACGGCCAACAGTGCCAACAATCCAGACTGGGGGAGAGCACAGTCCCCCCAGATAAAATAATAGAAAAAACATCAGATGGACAGAAAGAGATGCAGCTCAGGTGAAATTGCGATTATACAATACATGTTCACATTAAGTGCCAGATTTAAGTATGTCACATTAATAAACCAGGACAAATTGTTTAATGAACACGATTGAATATGATCCTCGATATCCTTAATTTCATTACACAACGTAAATAGCCCTAATGACATTTAAAGACTCCTGATATCTGATGATCCTCTTCATGACCGAGTTTGGGTGTCATGGAGAAACATGTTTTGACTTTAGTCCGTCTTCCATAATTTCGGACTTGATTTTCTGGAAGTCGAGACCCGACAGAAACTCGTGTTGCATTGAAATCACAACAAAGTGTATCTTTTAATCAGGCGGGGGAGTGCGTCCTTTTTGCACATTGCATTACCTTTTTCGAATTCTCAATCACGTCATCGAGATCCTGTCAAAAAAGACAGAAGTTTATCGCTTCAAACGTCCTTTCACAGAGAACAAGTTTGTTTAAGCGCTCCAACTTTAGTACAAACCTTGTCAAAATCCCTTGCCGAGATATGACAGTGGCAATCTACATAACCCGACATGTGGGAGCTCAACCAAAACAAACCACCATTCGCTTCCTGCTGCCGAGGCCTACTGCGCATGCGTACAGTTTAGACTCTACTGATGTATATTACAAGGCAGTCCAAGCGAGTGGAGTTAAGAGAGCGCTTAGTTGATAAACTCCTCATTCACTCCTTGGTGTATAAATCGAACACTTCTTATTCGGCAGCACGGCAGTGCGCCTCGAGTTAGGTCCGATGTCCCTTCGGCAGTACTTCCTGATGTTATTGTTTCTGGCTTGTCCTCACTTGAGATGGGAGATGCAATCTTTGCGTCTTTGCTTGTATCAACTCTGCTGATCGTCAGTGAAACTAAGTACGAACCTAACTGGGAGTCGATAGACTCCAGGCCTCTGCCACCATGGTTCGATCAGGCCAAATTTGGCATCTTCATTCACTGGGGAGTTTTCTCAGTGCCCAGCTTCGGCAGCGAGTGGTTCTGGTGAGACACGCGCTCTGATTCCCTACAATTCATTTACATTCGATGGGTTAAAGATATTGCCTGTATTCATCTACTCCACATTCATTTGGTGCCCTAAAGCTGAGAGACACTGGATATGAGACATATATGTGTAATAAATATATGTTTATATGGTGTAATATTGATTTTATTAATGTCGACGTTGCAGATGCATACGCTATTTTCATTTTGCTACAATGAAATACTACAATTTGTGGTGATTGTTTGGATTTTTTATTCAGTGGATCTTTACAAGGATCTGGCTGTGCTCTGTGAGTAACATACTGTATGTGTTAGCAGTGAATCCCGGATGTTTTCTTCCCCTTGCATCCTTCTGTGCTGCTTTTGCTCTCTGTCTCAGGTGGTACTGGCAGAAGCAAAAGCTGCAGCCATATGTCGACTTTATGCAGAGAAATTACCCCCCACACTTCAAGTATGAAGACTTTGCGCCACAGTTCACTGCTGAGTTCTTTGACGCCAAAGAGTGGGTTGACATCTTAGCATCATCAGGAGCAAAATATATCGTGCTAACCACAAAACACCACGAAGGTATGGCATTACCTATGATTTACTACCTCAGTTTTACCCTTTCGCCTTCAAATTGAAATGATGTACCCACAAGGTGGAGTCTTAAGCCACAAAGGAGCAGCTAGTGTGTTGAGTTTCTCTCATGTCTCTCAGGTTTTACACTGTGGGGCTCCAAAAACTCCTGGAACTGGAATGCGGTGGACATAGGACCCAAGCGGGACCTGGTGGAGGAGGTGGCGAGTGCCGTGCGAGCTCACAGTGACCTGCGTCTGGGGCTGTACCACTCCCTGTTCGAGTGGTTCAACCCGCTTTTTCAGCTGGACGCTTCCAACAACTTCACCACCAGGCACTTCCCTCTCAGCAAAACGCTGCCCGACCTGGTCGACCTGGTCGTGAAGTACAAACCAGAGGTGCTGTGGTCAGACGGTGACGGAGACGCGCCGGACGGCTACTGGAACAGCACCGGGTTCTTGGCCTGGCTGTACAACGACAGGTAACGGATAGTGGCGATTAAAGTGATACACTGTCTGACAAAAGCACTGACGGCCGTTTGGTCTCCGACAGCCCGGTGCGAGACACGGTGGTGACAAACGATCGGTGGGGTTACGGCTCCATCTGCACCCACGGAGGATATTACACCTGCGCTGATCGATACCAGCCCGGACACCTGCTCCAGCACAAATGGGAAAACTGCATGACCATCGACGTGAAGTCGTGGGGTTACAGACGCAACGCTCCCCTGAGAGATTACCTCCCCATCCAGAAGCTGGTGGCGGTGAGAGACAGTGATGTCATTCCTCTCTGGCCATTCGGTCATAGCTTAAGCTCCACACTGGCACCAAAGACCATTCTTTTTATGAATTACTCCCACATAAAGATCACCCACAGCCACATCCAAACTCGAGGGAAGGACTCCCTGGTGGACTAACCCCATTGTTCGTGCTTGGACCACTTCATGGAGCGTAATGCTACTGTGCATGAATCTATTTTAAAGTAAATCGGTTTTTGAAAGTTAAAAGTATACAAAAGTCATGCTGTGAGATGATGTTGCTAACATTCTCTCAACAAAACAGCTCCAAGAGAACAATTTGTGATCATTAAATGTCAACAAACCATCACCACCACTGCGACTTTGCTGCTGCGGCGAAACAATCAAGAAAATGAGCATGAAAACACTCAGAGTGGGGGGACAAAAGAGGTATAGTTGGCCACAATGTCTCTCCCTCCTTTCTATCTGGTTTGTCCCACTGCTTTCTTTTGGTGGCCATTGTTGCTGCTTTCAAGACTGGACGGATTTCCCTCAGCCTTTGTTTGATTCACTGAGTGTGACGGCCCCATGTTGTTTTTCTTGTTATGTTTCTTAATGTCGCTTATAAAACACCTCTAACTTTTGAGCAGTGGTGGCAGTGGGCGTGATAAGTTTGTTTTATACGCACAGATCCATGCCGTGGCCTCAAAGGCCCCCCTGAACACACTGCTGAGACAGTGGAGGCCACAAGGGGTCAAATTGAGTGGAGACTTTTTGAAAAAGAGGCCCAGCTGCATTATTGATGTCCTTCAGTGGGGTCCTCATTAGCCTGTTCTAGCTGAGGTGCTGTGGCTGATCTGCTGGGCACAAACACGATACTTCCTCCACTGACAAGCTGATAGGGATCGCCTGAACGCTCTATTATGGAGAGCGAGGGCCGTGGAAAGCATGGCGGGATGGTAAGAGGCTGCGGCGGTGCGCCTCTCTAATTAGGTCACAGAAAACAAAAAGAGCCGTAGAGCTCTCGGCCGGAGTAACTGCTCCGCGAGCGTCTGATCAGTATTTACTATTGATTTCCTAAAGTGTGCGTGCATGTGTGTATTTCAGACATTGGTGGAGACCGTGTCCTGCGGCGGCAACCTGCTAATGAATGTGGGTCCGACTCGCGAGGGGAGGATTTCGCCCATCTTTGAGGAGCGGCTGAGGCAGATGGGCGAGTGGCTAAAAGTGAACGGTGACGCCATCTACAACAGCACGGCGTGGCGAGCCCAGAGGGACGGCGCCACCCCCTCAGTGTGGTGGGTTGGTGCTCCAGACGCTGTTTTTTTTTATGTCGCGAGCTCGCTGTATTTGAGTCGTTGGAGTCAAACTGATGCGTTTTTTAAACGTGGGACTGCAGGTACACACAAAAAGCGCAGGAGAGGGCCGTCTTTGCTGTCCTACTGGAGTGGCCCCATAATGGATCGCTGGTTCTGCAGGAACCGGTGGGTACACCGGGGCAGACTGAGGTATGACATCATGTCACACACACTTGTCCAGGTCTGTTCTATTGTCTTACAATTGTAAAATAGCCATTCACGTATGTGGCTACACACAGGCAGACAGAGACGGCGTGGACACTCATTCAGTCACCGCAGAAAATCCATGAATTTTTATGCTCTTGTGGCCATGAGGGAACCGTCATCTTTACAGCCGACGGTTGCCATGCCAACCTGCAAACGCTTCTGTTACAGGAAGTGAAATTGTCTCGTTCCTTCTCGTCCTCCAGTGGGCTCAGCGTTCTGGCTTTTGTTTGTGAAAACAGGTTGGTCTCCTTGGTTACGGACCTGTAAAGTGGGAGCCTGCGAGGACGAGTGGACTGCGCGTCCTCCTGCCTCAGCTGTCCTTCAGCCAGATGCCGTGTCAGTGGGCCTGGACGCTGAAGCTGATTGGCGCCACCTAAAGGGGAAGGAGAGGGTGGCGGTCAAAGACGGGCAGTCGGCACGGTAACAGCCAGAGGGCTGTTGGTGCTCGGATCCTGCAGCACATGTGGAGGCAGCAAAAGTGTGCAACGCCAATTTTCGATTCATTTCTACGGTTTTTATTTTTTGCCCTTGCACACTGATCATATGAACACAGCCTACAAAGGCAGTGGTCCATTTACACGGTGATGCTACGCAGGGTGAGATATCCAAGGAGGGAATTGGTTCCTTAATTTGTGAGGTATGAATTGTTGTGTTTCCCCAGCATTTCACTGCAGTAAATAATGGCTCCTGCAGCACGATCAGCAGCACTGAAGCTGACAAGGAGCCAAAAGACTCTTAAATAATAAAGGCTATTGGCTGAATGGACATTCTGAGAGCCTTGAGAAGTCTTTGTTGACAAGACAAGGAATATAACAACTTGATCCCACGGTTGTTAAGGCGTTCCACCATGCTAACCTGATAACACTGATCATTCAAAGCCAGCTGCATTAAAGGCAAGCCGAGGCTGAGGGTTGTGTGTGTGAGTGTGTGTGTGTGTGTGTGGAGAGGAGAACTGGCTCGATTTCTGCGTCTGAGCCCCACTGTCAGCTCCCTTTTCTACCGCTGTGATAAATGTGATGGATGTGTGAAGGAATCTGGAGATAAAACTCCCTGCGAGCAGTGTGTCTGCGCCGAATTACGCCTGACGTGCAAAACCACAACGTCGAGTCAGGTTCAATTTAGGACTCGCGCCTGGAGAGCTGCTGTTGTGTCTTCACAGCGCCCCCCTCTGCTCGTCGGGGTAAGGACACCATAGGCAGACGGGAGAATTTTGCTGCACACCCTCTGTGCACGCACACACACACACACACGTGCACGATACTGTGTGTCATAAGAAAAAACGCTTCCCAATAGAGATGGATCAGGATGATGGGAGTTGGTGGGGCATGGGTATGGTGGGCATCCTGGGCCTGGCAGCATCTGGTTGTGTATTTGTGACAACAGCGGTGGTGTATGTTGCATGTAGTGTCTCCTGCCGTGTGTGTGTGTGTGTGTGTGTTGTCCTCCCCTCCTCATTCCTGTAGTTACCTTGCAGTGTATTTGTCACCTGAGCTGCGTGAGTGCGGTGCAGAGCGGAGCGGCAGGCTGGTGTGTGTGTGTCCGTGTGTGTGTGTGTGTGTGTGTGTGCGTGCTCTCTGCTGCACGCCTCGCCTCAGAGGTGGGAGGTCCTTGTTCTGCAAATGTTCCATGACGTGAGGGTGGGGGGCTTGCAAGGGGTTCTCAAGTCCTTTCGCTTCCCCTCGGCAGGCAGGCACGCGGCCAGGCTTTCCCCAG
>OMPJ01009138.1:0-13264 GCA_900312935.1 Carapus acus | reverse complement strand
CCCCCATCCCCCTCCCCCACCCCTTGCAACCAGGCACAGTGCTTCATTACCGACAGCCTCCTGAGTTCTCCCAGGAGAAAGCCATGAAAAGGCCATGAAAGGCCTCCTCTGACAGGGCCGAGCCAGACTGGACCAATTAACAGGGTTTTTCTACGCTCTGACGCGCCATAGTTGCAGTTTGCAACTCATTCAGAGTACGCAATGGCCCTCATCCCAGGTTAGGCCATTGTGGTTTGTTACAAAGGCAGTGGAAAGGTGAGGAGGGCAAAGGCACCTCCCTCAGCTCCTCCCTCCTCCTCCGTCTCCACTCCCTCCCCTCTCCACTCACCTCCAACTCACTATGTACGTTTCTCACATTTTGCGCCAACTATGCAAGTGTATATTTTCGTTTGCTGACACAGGCTAGGAGGAGGAGGGAGAGAAGAGTAAAGAAAAAAGAGGTCAGAGAAACTATTTCAAGTCATATTGGCTCTAATGCTCTGAGAGGGGATTTCATTTCATTCAGTATTAATTAACGTCAAGATGAGATTCCGATTTTCAATTAAAAAAAATAAATAAAAAAAAAGAATTATTAATCTTGGGTCCATCATCTTTGATGAGGAAATTAGTGGTTTATTGTATACTTTTGGGGGATCTCGCTTCTATGAAAGCTAAAATGTAATTGTGCCTTTTGCGGCACGCCAGGGCCGACTTGATGAAATGACCCAGTCAAGGTGAGCTCGCTGTGTCAAGTCTGGAGGCATCAAAGACAAAGTGAGCAACCTTGCCAGTGGGCCTGTCTTCCTTTCACCTGAAGAATTCCATTTTCCCCCCTCAGAGGTTTGACGCATTCAAGCCCGTCACGATCTTTGTAATGACTGGTCAAAAAAAAGAAGGAAAGAAATCATTCAGACAGCCTCCGGTCTATTAGCAACATGAAAGACAAGACTTTCAAAGAGCATTCTCCTTCCTCTTCAAGCCTGAAGGACCGACATTTCTTCAAGGTCACATCAGTTTCCGCAGGAACAACTCACAGCAAAAAAAATAAAAAAATAAAAAAATAAAAAGAATGTAAACAGCATCGGCTGACAGAGCATAAGAAGATGGACAATGACATAGAGGGGATGGACAGAGAGGGGACCCTGGCGACACTAATATCATTCAAAAACAAAGTTTGACAGCGGCGGTGACAGAAATTTGAAAAAAACAATGACAAAACAGCAGAGGTAATGGGGGAGAAGGAGAGGGTTGGGACGGGTGTGGCTAGATGCAGCAGGCGGCACCAATTGGCTCAGCGTCTCGTGGGGTGTGTGTGTTTGCCTGCAGGCAAAGGTCACGGGAGGGGATAGGAGTAACGAGGTGTGAAGGGAAGGCTGTGTCCTCGGTGCTGATGGGGGCCGGGGAGACACCGGCAGCGAGCAAGGTGTTAATGCAGATGCTGCTACACTTTAGTGGAGGGATGAGACCCGGAGCTTCGCCATCAGTCAATTCGAAAGAACTGAGCTGATCAGAGGCTCAAAAAAAAAAGAAAAAAAATGCAGACAATGCCAGGGCCACGTATCATGATGTTAAAGAGAATTAATATGATTGGATTCAATGAGCGGATAAACAACAATGGTTGACTGATGGAAGAGCCATGAAAACTGGGAAATGTCCTCTTTTTGTGTGTTTGATACTGATTCATCATTAGAGACTCTCGGGGAACAGTTTGGGTCTCCGTGTCTGCATCAAGGACAGGGACTCATTCGACACACTTTGCATGAACCATCAGAACCACCAAACATCCCATCCCTAGACTGAAAATGTCCATCTCTGTAACATCCATCCGTCCATCCATCTTCTGCCGCTTATCCAGGGCCGGGTTGCGGGGGCAGCAGTCTCAGAACAATATATCCGTAACAATACATCCCAAACTATTGCCGTCAAAGCACGTGACTCATGGCTCAGATCATTAATGCTAGCAAGACTGGTGAGCTGTGTCATCAGACCACAAGACAAAGTTGTACTCAGAATGACCTTGACACAACCATCCAGCATGTTATGACCCTTTGTGTTTTTTTGTTTTTTTCTCTCAGATGGCCCCTGCAGCAAAAAATAAATAAAAAAAATCACAAACAACAAACCCTTCTGTCTCTCCATGAACCCACATGGGAGAGTGACCCTCATTACATGTAAAATATCATTAATTAAGTTTATCGAATGAGTCACAGTATGGTTCCCACCACGTGTCTCCCTGAGGATCCCGTGCCCAAGACCCAACCTTGCCCTTCGTTCGGAGTCAGTAAGCCAGCAGACTTCACGCCAGCCCTGCATCCAACCCTCGCATCCTGCAGTCCCCACCCACACACATACACACACAGCCCCCCCCTCCTCCAGCTGGAGGTGACTTCTCTCTCCTCCCATCCTTCTCAGTTGGCTGTGTCCCATCCCCTGTTTTCTCGTCAGTGCTTAGAAAGCTACCAGTGATTTATAATGTTGTGACAGTCAAACAAACATGGCCGTTGCTCGCTGGAGTGAAAAAGTCCTATATTAAAGGGAATCAAAACAGCTCCAAATGGGCAGCTTGAATGGGAGTAATCTCGCCGCAAGATCTGTTCCAGAGGCCCAGCTAATTCAAATTTGTTCAGGGTGACAGCTTACTGGAAGAGGGACATAATGAAGTCCATTATCATCAGTGGTGCAAATTCTAAAGAACGATAACTCTCATTATCAGCGCTTTGCTGTATACCAAGGAAATATGTTCATCCACTATGAAATGTGCTGAGAATGACAACACGAAGCAAGCATAAGACTATGCCATCCGCCACTCAGGCCTATGCAAATAGAATCGAAGCGGAAGAAGGCTGGACGAGTCTCTCTCTCTCTCTCTCTCTCTTAACTTTATGGATAAAGCGATGACGATTTTCACTATATCTACCATGGCTGTGTACTGGATTTGGACCCGTCGGAGACAGTGATGGGTTGATAATTCCAATATCTAATAATGGCCGGTTAAGCAGTATCGAAGCTGCCTGTGCTTTATTACGCTAATGCCATTTTCTTGCATTAATCTGACATCTGCAGACGATGGCAGACCTTGAGCAGTGTCTTCCATTGCATTTTCTCATAAAAACAGAACTTGTTAAAACTAAACTAAACAAAATAAACAAATAGCGCAGAAGGGGGAAAAAAACAGATTTCATTAAAAAAAGTGGAGAAAGTGATTATTCAAAGTAGACCGATTTAACTGACGGGGAAAGGAGGGCGGCCACACGATCTATTACTGCGAAAAGAACAACTTCTGTTGATATGGGGAGCAGAGACTTCAAGCTGTTTCCAAAATACATTCATATCAAAGGGTATGAAAATATTTGGTGCCAAAATGATCATCCAATGCATGTCCTGTGCCAACTAAAAGCATTGCTGAATAAATCAAACTGAAGGCAATGTGAAAAAGCAGATGTTTTGGGACGTACACACACACACACACACTCAAATGTACATGTACATGCACAGGCGTGCACACAGAGGCATGCTGATGTGTTGAGCCATTTATGATGAAGAGCTCATGTTCGGTGACCTCGTTGCAGATGGAGTGGGCAGGGACCCAGCCAAGACCTCAACGCTCCACAGTAGCTAATTAGCGTGTGCCAGCGTTAAATGATATTGTTAAAAGATAATTAACAAGCTTATTGATATTCCCGCCATTAACCTCGTAAGTGCCGCTCCCAATTGCAGCCTCTCATTGGCTGTTGATACGTGGGGGAAGTGTTCAAATAGCAACTGGCAAATTTTCCCAAGGGGACCAATTTAGCACTGCACAGCTACAGAGACATCTGCAAGAATTGTGACACCACAGAAATGACTGTCGCATCCTTATCGTGTCGCTGAGCCGTCGTCATGACAACGCAACATCTAGCCACTGAGCTGGGTGGGTGGAGGGTGTGGGGGGATTACTGGCATTCTCAAATGTGAGTCAAAGGAATATTACAGAGATCTTTGAAACATCGGTGCATAAATAATTTGAAAGCAGTCAGCAGTAAGTGTGGCGAAGGAACGGCTTCAGTGATGGTGGTGCATTCGCAGTACAGCTGCTGATGGCAAAATGCACACAGTCGAGGCATCTGTGCCATAGTTGCCTGCAAGGTTGCTCATTAATCGATTGATTGATTGGGTTTCTTGGAGGAGACGTTGTGGAGAAAGCTCTGTTGCCAGCGTAAAAGCAGAATCAGAAATTTCAACTGAGTCGACACAGAGGAGTGACGTTAGATATGTACGACTTAGAAAACAGGTGGAGGATCCCTGACATGTCCGCAGAGTTGAGCAGGGTCACACCCCTTCAAATTTCCTCCACCCCATCGTCAGGCAGATTCTTTTTATGCTCTGCTGTATTCAAGCAGAGCTCCAACTAGCCTCCGCTCGTCAGTGTCACGCCGCTAAAACTTTTTAAGTGAGACAGGCAAAGGACACACAACAAACGCGCGTTGACCGCCAGTAAAAATCTCACTGCCTTCGCCAACTGCTTCTCCCCCCTCCTCCCCCACTTCTCTTCTCTCCCCAACACACATAACAGGGGGCTTCCTCATGTCTTGCACGTTCCTCCTCAGTCTCGCATTCAGGTCAATATTATGACAAGGAACCACAGCCACTCGATGTAGGCCCGTCAAATTTAACAAACACTGTTTGACTCCTACTATTAAATCCGAGAATGAAAGAACTGCCAAGGGCAAACAGCTCCCGAGGCTGCCGCACCAACAGGCCAACCTTCCCACATTTAACACCCAGACATAATTACGAAAGAATTTCAATGGACCTTGCATAAATGTGTTCCTGCTGCAAAGGACTTTGTGGCGGGAGGTGGAAAAAAAACATAATTATTGTGAAGCCCACTTGACATTGCACAAAGGGTGAGGTCCAAGCAGGTGTGACACACACGATGTATGGTCACATTTATGTTATTTGGGTTTATATATTTTCTTTTTTATTTTTGAAGATATTGTCTCTGTGGAAAGAACATTTCTATTCGGATCCAGCATGGAAAAACATTGACTGTTATAATTTTGGTGAATTTAAATCCTCTGAATAACACTACTGAGTGAGACTTAACTAGTGTTTCCGCCACTGGGTGGCGTCAAGTCAAGGCTTCTCAGAGAATAAATAGACTTCCTCATTCTGCTGAGGAGGCTTAAATGGAGAGGAATTGTCATCTGTCTCTCATTCATTTATTCCTGTTTTGATTTAACAGCACCAGGTTTGTACAGGGCCAAAATGCTTGAAATTGCATACAGTTGTTTCTTAAGGTCTTATGTTAATTTGAAATAGTTTAATGTGAAACTATCAGTTATGGTGAGTTTGTGAACCAGCTAAAAATGCAGGGTTTTTTCGGTTCTTAAAATGGGTGTTCTGCACCCTTTTGTTCATTTCGGATGGCAGACTTTGTTATGGGGATTTTTGATAAACACAGTTTTGAATGTAGAACGACTTTGTTCTATTTCAATAGTTATTTTAGTATTTTGCACTACAAACATTTTCCAAAAGCCGTTATGTTGTACAACATAAGTGCATTACTGCCCATATCAGACATTTGAAGGTACATTCCCTTTATTTTTGTGTTGTTTTGATGAAGAATAGATCATTCTAACTTATTCAATATAAAAGTAACTTAGGTATGGTTATGATGTTTAAATGTGGATCCCAATGTTTATTTTAATAGTATGTAATGAAAAGAAAGATACTGCACCTTTGTACTTTTGATTGATGAGAGAGAGAAAAGTTGACTATGACTGGTCAATTAATTCTGCTGAGGAGGCTTAAATGAAGAGGCATCGTCACCTGTGTCGCATTCATTTAGTCCTGTTTGAATGGGCTCTCCAGCAGAAAACCTTATCTGCCTACGGACCTCATAACAGGGACCTGTTACACAAGGCACTGCCTTGCTAAATTTAACCTCCGTGATTTTGGCGGGAGCAAAAGTTGGGACAATTTATCAATGGGAATTTTGAAATGTGAGACAAGAGACAATCTCATCAGTGGGAGCGTGGGAAGATGTGTCCACCTGGCATACATGAGTGGCACCTGGTGCATCTGTTTTACCTCAACATCACTTAGCCTCAAGGTGGCAAAGTTTCTACCGCATCTTGAGTAAGCGGAGGAAGGACAAGTATGGTGGGGCGGAGAGAAAGAGAGAGAGGTTCAAAGCGACAGACGGGAGCAAGAGAAGGAGAGATGTTGAGAACCGGGGGCTGGGGTAGGAGGGGTTGAGCCATGATAGATAGGCAGAGTTGAGGGTGATAAGGAATCACAGAAAAGGCCTCCAGGGCGAAGATGTGTTCCAGAAGAGAGTGACCAATGGAGACAGATTGAGAGCGGGGATGTTGTCGGCACAGTAAGAATTGTGATAAGAGTGATGACCGCGTGTAAAATGACTGTCGGCCCTGGCCACAGCATTGGCTCTGACCTCGGAGTTTCTCATTCCAGTTGGGCGGTATCCTGAGGTTTGCTCTATATGCCAACTGGTGGTAGCGGCGGCGCATTTGCGCCAAGCCAACCGTTTGAGATAAAGCAGCAGTGAGGCTGTATTTGTTCTGGAGTAAAAGAAAAAAAAAAAAAAACAAGAGGCCTCTGCAGACCTCTGAGAGTTTTCTTTGACAAGTCTACAAACGCTGACGCTTTGAGAGAGGATAGCAACAACCCACGACAGTGAAGACAATTATTCAGCATCTGATCTCTTGAGAGCACAGTAAACATCCTGCATCAAGATTTTTTTGCTTTACCATAAAGATTTCAGAACAATTCTCCAGACAGGGCTAAACACTCCTCCACCCTTTCCTATTAAATCCCCACATACGTGACTGTTCTTCCTCCAGAAGCGGCACAGGAAACGTGTGGGGGGTGCGCAGGTGGTGATGAATTTTTGAGAGAAATTCATCTCTGAAACTGTAACTTAAAATCTGATCCTCAGCTGCATCATCCTCACTGAAACTGTAACAGACCCGTGTCAAATTTACCTCGCTGCTCAGTCGCCGAATCCTGACAGAGAACGACAGTTAAGTTGAGGGAAAAGCTTTGGACAGCCCCCAGACATCTGATCCCTCTGTCACCATCACTATCATGACTTTTCGTAGTAAACATGGGAAATGTACTGATGACGTGTGATCACTAATGAGACTGTGGGCGGAGTCAGACAGGGCCACGTTGCATCCTCCAGTGCTCGAGGCAAAGCAGGGAACAGGAGAATGGAGAGTGAATCTTGTCTGCAAGGTGCACATTTTTTTGTTTGTTTGTTTGAGGCTTAATGCTGTCAGCATTTGGCAGAGCCATGCACAGGGTTGCGTCTTTTCTATTTCATCAACGTGGATGCCACCTTGGCTGAGTGTTGGCCACTAACGAAGGACACTTAGGTGGTTTTGAATAAGACAAAACAACAATAATGGGAAAAACTCAATTGTGCCTGCAGTTTCCTCCCCGTCAAACCATCTCTTAAACCCAACACCTTCCCAAAAAGGAAAAAATACCCATCGTAACCCATTGTTCTGGGCTTCAGTACAAATCGCAGGTTATTACTCCAAACTCTCCATTTTCTACCGCCTGTGTCATTAATTTTCATAGGCATTAGTGGTGGGGGCATATTTTATTTTCTGAATAGTTGACAGTTGCAAAGTGTGCACATATTGACAGCGATTACAATAAGCGAGGGCTCGACGCAGATGAATATTCAGGAGCACCTGCCTACAACCAACACGCCATGTGGATGGAGTATTCAATTCCAGCCGTGCTGCAAAAAAGTGAGAATTCACACCACGTCATCCACTAATGCTTTACGTATGTCTGCCATATACAAATAAGACTTTCAACATGGTATTGGCTGGTGTGTGTGTGTCTGTGTGTGTGTGCACATACAGTATGTGCATGCTCTTGTTTACAGAGTGTTGCTACCCCTTCCCCCATAGCCCTTCCCCACCCCCAGTCATCCCATTCCCAATTACAGATAATTAGTTTTTAGAGAAGTTTGTCACATTTCAAAGCAAGGCTGATGAATGGAAGCGTGCTTGGTTATTTCATTCATCTTCATTCCAGAGCTTGCCGATTGATTGTTTGCTCAACGAATAAATAATGATTGTGCTGAAGCCTGGATGACGGGCGAAAAAAAAAAACTTAGGAGAGGGGAGGAGGAGAGAAGGTGCACCATGATTCAATGGCTGAAAATAAGATGCACTGAGGTAAGGCAAGACATGATTTACCAATATGACAAAGAGGACAAGATATGTTATGATGGAATAAAATAAGAGGAGGCACTTTATTGAAGCATCTACCTCTAACAAAAAAGCTCCACTAAGATATGATATGATGCACTTAGATAAGATGCACTAAAATGAAATGCACAAATATAAAATGCAAAGGACGTTATAAGTTAACATAAGATAAGATAAGATAAGGGTTTTGGTTCTGCTATTGTTATCTTATCAGGATACACTATGATAGGGTTCACTGAAATCATTTACGAAGATAAGATCAAACAAGACCAGATTCACCAAGGTGAAATGCAAGAAGGCGCAATGATTGTAACAGCAAAGGACAACCATTGGCACATGCATCGGGATTTTGTTTCGATTATACAGGGGTTGGGTGCACGCCGGGTTGCTGAATATTTGAGTTGCATTTTTGTGTTTACTGCTTTGTTTATATAAAAGAAGGAAAACTACATTTGGAGGAATTAGTTTATTCATTATTTATCTTAGTAAGATTTCTATTCCTTGTATTTTCTGTTCCACTAAGTGGAGGCACCATCTTCAGTATATCAGTGGAGGCACAAAATAGGCATTAAATAATTTATATACTCACCTTATTTCAGAAGGTAAAGAAAGGGACTTCTCTTATTTTATTATATTCAAAAGTACAGGTTAATACGGCACCACGCAACCAAAAGAAGAACCCAGAGCCCGCCCTCGTAGGTGAGTCAGAATAAGGCAATACTCCTCATTGCACGGGGCGTGGGCTACATACACATGGCCTGCTGAAAACAGAAATATTTTTGAGAAAAACATTGTGTGTGTGTAAGAAGGAGAGTGACCTCTGTCTGCACTAATGCTAAATTTCCATCCCTGGATCATCAATCTGACAGCCCTTCACACACTTATTTCCTTTATCGCATTAGGAAATCAGCATAACAATGAGCTGGTATACCTGGCTGATGGTTGAAGAATGTGTCAATTGAGGGAAGCAGGCAGGTGTGGCATATTAGAGGGGGCTGATGTGATTTTTATACACTCTTTGGGGAGCACCTGTGTACACCCAAACACAAAAATAGCAGCCGGAACGTTGCAAATCATGTTTTACATCTTTGCTCTGGTCTGAGCAGACAGGGCTACAAAAGCACCAATCCTTGTTATCGGCGACACTAAACTTTCCCTGCACTCTTTAAACCCCCACCGACACACACACACACACACACACACACACACACACACACACACACAAAATCGCAAAATCGCTGCACCCTGAATTTTCTCCTGGCGTGGCGCCATACCAAATAATGGAAACGAGCCAGGTAGAGACACTGATTAACGTCTGGGGGTATGAGAGAGTAGAGAGGAAGAAATGAAGGAGACAAAGAAGAAAAAGAGGGGGAGGATTCAATACTTAGCTAAAAAGGAAGACTTACAGGGATTACCATGGCGGCCTGTCATCTGAAACGAACTTATTCAGCGGCTGCGCGTCCGTAGCTGCGGAGCCAAAACAGAGTAGCTGAAACAGAGTTTTTTCCCACAGGCCATTAGAATCATCAACAATGACCTCACCAGGGCCCCTACTCAGTCAAACACACTGCTATACACACTCTCACAGCAGGGTCGGCAGTTCGGCAGCCGTTAACACCCAAAGAGCCATTTTGACCTGGTTACCATGGAAACGTAAACACTAGGAGCCACCACGGGTTTCCAACATCAAAAACCTGGTTGTCTGTCAGGTGTAAGCGGGGAGATGTTGGGGAATGCGAAAATTAAATGAAAGAGTTCACCTCTCCCACAACTGCAGCAAAGCGTTTAGGCGCTTTTCCTGTTATACGGCAAGCACAACGTCCACAAAATGGGGCTGTAAGAAGTTTCATCTTTTCACAGGACTGTATTTATTTGTTTTCCCATGATGGGCAGAGCCTTAAGTATTAGGATGAAAAGAGCCACACTTGACAAGCCACAGGTTGTCGACCCCTGACTTACAGGCACATAGAAGATACACGCACCCCCGTGTTTATACACAAACAGCAAACACAGAAGGCCAATATCCAATACTAACAGATGCCCATACCCGTACATACTGTCCCAACACCCCATCTTTATTTGAACATTGACACTCGTTGTTGCTTCTTTTTGCTCTACTGCTGCTCTATTGCATTCGTTTCACTGCACATCCTGTATGAGCATGTTTTGTTATCATCATTATAGCCTTTATTTAAACACATTAGTGCCATTGAGATCGAAGACCTCTTTTCCAACGGTAATCTGGCCAAGAGGGCATCAGCATAGTTACAGTACATCAAAAACAATAAACAGCACATAGAATTTACAATGCCAAAACTTGCTCACATGAAACACGTGCAAACATGGTAGACTGCAATGATTTCGCCAGGGCTTAAAGATAGGGTGAGAAACTCATTCAGTGTAAGAGTGCTGTTCATCGAAGATCAAAGTGTAATTCATTCCAAGCATTAGGTGCTGAGAAGCTAAATGCTTTCTTGCCCGGTTCAGTTTGCACTTTAGGGTCAACTAGTTGCAAAACATGTGACTTCCTTGTTTGTTTGCTAAAAGGCATGATAAATAGGACGGATCAATACCCAGCATGATTCTGTATATGAACACATACCAGCGACTGAGGCACAAAGCACATGAGGACGTCCAGTTAACCTGAGAGTAGAGTACACAATGGTGAGTAAGGGGACCACAGCTGGTAATGAATCTTACTGTTCTGTGGTACATACAGTCTAGCAAATAGAGACATTGAGCAAATTGACATGTGACGAGTGAAATTCTTGAATCTCGAGTCTGACTGAACTCAAAGGAAAGTGGGAGAAACACAGGTTAGATTGTGTCAACATTCGGCCTGAACGACAATGAGGTCAACATTAATTGAGGCGGTCCGGTTTTCACAGTGCTCAACTCTTGTACTGTACACAAAATACATATCTTTGTTTCGGACAGCAGCCTGACAGGGTCAGCTGGTTCAGTAAAGAGCGTTTTCACAGGCACACACACACACACACACACACACACACACACACACACACGCACAAAGCAACAATTAAAAACAATAGATGGGATGCAGTGAAGCAGGAATACCATCATTAGCTCAATTTCACCTGCATTCATGTTCCATCACCAAAAACAGAGCACCGCTGGTTTGCCAATCCCCGATCCCTCGTCCTCCCGTCCCACAGTCAAATATTTGACTATATGTTTTTTTAATTCACTACAAACTGATGATTTATCAAGATCACTAACGGTGGATGTCTGGGTACAGGGACAGGAAAGGGGTCAAGGCTAGGGGGGAATTCGACCGCAACTTTAGAATGGATAGAGCTCTGATTGGTGAGCAGATTAGGATCCAGCTGCAGCACAAGTGGTGAAAATGGAGTGGCAGCGCTTTGATGAAATTAGTGGGATGTGTCTGGGAATGCAGTATTTGGTGTGAGGCGAATTGCAGCTAAGAATTGGAACACTAACATTGCCATTCTGTAGCTATGGAAACAATAATGAGGTCACCGTGCTATTTTAGCTGGGTTTACTTGGAGATCATCGCTGACATCACTGCACTTACTTTTGCAGAAGTTCGGTGAGGTGAGAGAGCCACCCAGGTGGAAACGGAGAAGCCTGTCTCCCACGCAGGCTACAGATGCCACACCACTCTTACGTCACCCTACACTTGAACCGATCCCCAACAGTCTAATTAGCATGTTAGACGCCAGACTAGTGCACTCCTCCTATACGCCATGGTTCAATTTAGTCCGACCTTGAAGCTCTCAAATCCTCGCCGAGCAGGGAGGTTTTGCCTGGCTGAAGACACTTTAAAGTAACGGAGGGGAGGAGAGGTGGTGGGAGGCAGGAAGGTGGGAGCTAGGGCTTGGGTGCCCTGAGTATCTGAAGGGTGTTTAATAAAGCACTGTGTGAAGTGCCCGCTGTTGAAAGTCAGAATTGGAAACGGGAGTTAATTCATGTGCCGGCTGTGGCACACATTACTCACTTAGCTCACTGGTTGTACCGTTCTGACTTTTGGCGGACCAACGGTATAATGCCTTCATTAGAATGTTTCCATTTTGTGCAATTCATAATATAATAAGCAAGGATAATAACCAAAGAATCAAATCAAAACACACACACACACACACACACACACACACACAGGCGTATGTATCCTCATCACATGTGACTGAATGCTGTCCCCTGCGTCTGTCCTTAACCATTTGTACTCAGGTAATGACTCCGACATGCTGTGTTCACTGGATCGAATAGGAGAAGAAGATGAGGCGCAAGGTAAGAGAGCCAGCTTATTGTACAGCTAAGCTGTAGCAGTTGTTTCCATAACAACTACCTGCAGGAAGTCCCGCTCCCCCGTCCATCATTAGAATAACATTTTTACTCATCAAGTGAGCATCAGCCGAATCTGCATGAACAATGAAAGCCGAGCCAACACACACACACACACACACACGTGCACGCTCGCACACGCACACAGAAATGACATGGCGTCCGTAGATTCCTCCATTCACCATCTCATTGCGGTAAGCGAGGAGGGTGGGGAGGAGGGGTTGCCAGTGGTAGCGATAGTGGTGAGGAGGGTATTGATGCAGGGAGTGGAGATGGGGTGGTCGAGGAGGGAGTGGGGAGGGTGCAGCAGGGGTCTGCAGTGGGTTACGTGAAGGCGTGATAACCAAATGTGCAGTTTCATTGGTTAACGCACGCACCGGGCTACAAAGGCTGGCGCTGAAACAAACACACATGCAGACGAAAACACACATGCATGCACAATATTTAGCAAGCAGAGACTGGCAGAGACCCCTTGATCAGCACCTGTCTGAAAAAAGAACTCAAGCAAACAAGCAGAGGAGAAAAGTCACCCTCCCCGCTCAGCCACTCCTCTGATCAGGCATTTACCGTATCAACTTGAAACACCAGAACGATATACCAGAGTTTAAAGGGAAAAAAAGGGAATGTATTAAGTGTCACCGCCCTCTGTCCCCCACCACACATACCCATCCCTTGGTTCCAGGGGTATCATTTGAAATCAGTGCTGATAGCTTCATCGCTGCCAAGGCTCT
>OMPJ01009128.1:0-14721 GCA_900312935.1 Carapus acus | reverse complement strand
AGCTTGGCGATCATTGATGCTGACAAACACACACACACACACACACACACACACACACACACACACACACACACACACACATACGGCCTTTCCTGTGAATAAAGTAATAAAATCCCTACTCTGTCAAATTATTCAGCTTGTGTCCTCACCATCTGTCTCTGAATTTGAGACACGTGTATAGATGAAGCATTTTCTCTAACTGCTGTTCCTTGTTTACAATAGACTGAAAGATACACGCTGATTGAAAGTGTTGATCTGACAGCCACTGAGGATAATTTGTTATGTCTCTCAGCAGACACACCTTAATTGGAGTGTTTTTGTTTCACACCCAAAGTTCACGCAACAAAGGCATTTCGCCTTCTTGCTTTTTAGACACGTGTATTATCAAGTACAAGAGTGGCGGAGGGGTGAGAGTGAAGTACAAACATGTTCCACTGAGGCTTGTGAGTATTATTAGAATCAAGAGAAACAGTGGGAAAGCCAAAATGGCAAAAAAAAAAAAGTCCCAATAGAAATTTAAACCGGAATCCTCACCACCACTAAAGACAGATTTTTGTTTTATATGAAGCAAGGAAATTTCTTGTCTTTGGATCTCCATTTCTGTGACTGGAGAAAATATGCCCAAAAGAGTAGATCAAATTTGATCATCATCCTCTGCTCCACAGCCACAGAGGACTTAACTCCGTGTCATATTTTGGTGCACAATGAAACACAACAGCCGTGCCTGCATATGGTGGCGCTGCTGGTCTTTACTGGGAGTTGGAATTGCACCTGCCAACGTCCTATGACAGCCGCTCAAAATCCAACATGGTGTCAACCTGTTTGCTGATTTTCTTTTCTTTTTTTGTGCCTGTTTTGCCCACTTTTCCTCTCATACATCAACCCTCACCTCCTCATCCAACCTCTTTCTTAATTTCTCTCCATGTGCTCGTTCGGCCTCTTGCCCAGGTTATAATTTCTATGGCATTCATAATGTGTAATTCTAAGTGACAGAGCATAATGCCGAAAAGAGCTTTTGTCCACCTTGAGCTTGTGGCCTGTGTGGTTGAGGGCAGCATACAAAAGAGGGACAATTTCTCTGCTTATGTTTTGAATCACTTTTATTTAACATGAGACTGTGAGTAAGTAATCTTACATCTACTTCTCTTTCCATTCGGTGTACAATTTGTGCAAGTGGGGGTTACCCCTGCTGAACACTCTCTGATTACAATTTTGTAGACTCAATGAGTCAACCAGTTGTGTATGTTGTTACCAGATCAGCAACCAGAAATAAGATGCTGCTTACAGATCTTCACCAAAAATCTTTTGTTCAGTTTTATTCAGACGTTGACTTGTGTTTTGCCTGAGTGTTGGTGGTGCCAAACCAACTTTTCTATGATCAGGCGATATCAAAGAAATAAGATAGAAAAAAAGAAATCAGCAATACCAGTGGCAGAAAACTCCACAGTTGGCAGGCAACCTGAACTATGCGCATACACTCAAAGTAGAGGAACATGGGAACGCAAAAGACACCCACGACACTTGCTGCTGTCTGACAAGTGAGATGAGAGAACTCCTGAGACGAAGCAGGTGGGAACCTGCAAACGTTCAATACGCTGCGTGGTCTCTGTTGGCCATCATTTCATTTCTGATCAGCGGTATGCTGACATGTGACGCATCAGGTTTGAGGGGGTTTTACAAACTGCTTCACCACATCCCTTTATTTTTCGAAAGTACCACAGAAACAGTAGAGGATATGAAATGAAGTTGGTTGATTTTGGCCCAGTGCAGTGCCAGTTATTTTTGTGCTCTCGCATTTACCACTGACCTTGAGACCCAGCAGTTTAAGCGGATGAGCAGACTCACTTCCCGCATTAACACACTGAGTACATGGTGACATCACTGCCAGTGTAACTGAGTTGGTGTCAGCAGTGGAGGGGCTGTTATCTTTCTGCATTACTGTATTTACACTTATAATTAATCAGTGGAATAGAGTGTATTTGATAGGCAGGCTCTTTATGGATCCATTGATCTGGTGATTCAAGCAAAAAAAAAAGGAAACTGTACCAATCGACTGTAAGTTGGGTTCTGATACCTGATTTAGATTCTTCTTCTTCTTTTTCTTGGTGTTTAATGACGGTTGGCAAACAACATTTTGGTGCATTACTGCCACCAACTGTGTATCTGAATACTGGGTACCCGGAATCTAAATTAACTATACTAATTCTGATTCTAAAAATGAATGAATAGATAAGTAAATAATGATAAATCAAAAGATAGAAAATAAAATGAAGAATAGAAATCAGATACTTAGACAAATAAATAACTCAATGTCATATTCCCTTTACTGATTTCACCTAAACCTCATATATTGACTTTATTTTGAAACAAGTCTGTGTTCCACAATTGTTCCTGTGCCACAGGTAATCAATCACTTCACACACTGACACACATTTTGAGCCTAACTCCCACTGCACAGCCACTCTTCTCATGTAATTATACCTCAACAGGTGAAATGTTTTGTCAATGGATCTCATAATATCTGCTCTCTTTAGATGTAGCTGGGCAGTAGCTAGGCAGTAGTGCAAGCTGTAAGCTAGATGATCACCTGTTTCATTATATTGGGATCAATGTCGACTAATTATAATGTGTTAAGGAAAAACTCTCTATTTCGAATATGATTTTTGGGGAGTTTGTTTTATCATATTTCTCTTGCAATCCTAATTATGCTTTGGGAAGAGATATTTATGCTGCAACAAATCAATCTCTCCCCATGATTCATGAGCAAGCGAGTTTTCAGACTGGGTTATGTGAGTCAGGGCTACGGCGAGGGCCTCAGAAAGGACATGTTTAGGGTTTTTAAAACCATCCTCCTCTGCTCTGCTCTGCTGCAGCAGGCTTATGAGACATGAATTCACACATCAGTTGCCTTTGGTAATGTAATTGCATAAGCTGGTGACAAACTGGCCTTTGCTTTCCCAATATGTCAGTCATGTCAGCATAATTTTGATCTCTCTAATTCACAAATAAGAAATATATACATGCTTAGAAAACGACAGTATAAGTATTTCAAACAAGCCCTCTTGCCCTCTAACCATACTGTGTTGGATTCATAGATTTATGCTGCTCACTAACACGCCAGCTGACACTAGCGTGTGACGTTAGTTAAGCAGACAGCCAGAACGTAGACAAAAAAAGTCAAACACCAACCCCTCAACATCACAAGGTCTTTCTCATGATGGCTGTGCTGGTAGTACTGATACACTTGAGTGTATCAGCACTGCGTAAGAACTGCGGAGCAGCTTGGAATCTGGAAGGGAGGGAAAAACTACATTGCCCGCCAAGTACAACACACACTGCCATCAGCAAGAAAACAAGTTTGCTTGTTCAGGAAAGAACATCTTCGCCAAGCACATGCCTGGATAAACATTGGACTTCAAGGCCACGAGAGAGACAGGGTGGGAGGGAGAAAGAGGGGGACAGGCAGAGAGAGAGCAGCTCAACAGAACGCTAAGACTGATGCTGACGATCGGGAGATACCATACAATACAATAAAGTGAGCAGCCTCACAGATGAAGGTGCCTCCTTTCCTTGTTAGCTCCAAATATATGACATGAAGAATTGAGATTCTGATCTTAATTTCAATCTCACAAACTGAATGTTAACACGTTCCCTCTGTCTGTCTGTCTGTCTGTTGTCGGTCTGTCTGTCTGTCTGTCGGTCTGTCTGTCTGTCTGTCTGTCTGTCTGTCTGTCATGCTAAATGTGAAGGACTAAGAGAATGTTACCCTTTTGCTTGAACAGCAGGTAGAAACCATCAACAACAAAATATAGAATATACATTAACGGTACAAATACACTGATACATGTGTTTTGTTTTGTTAGTTTTTTTCATTATTTTTTGCACAAGGCTTACACTTGTGTTTTTGCACACATTTTCAGTGATAAACAGACAAAAATAGAACCAGACTCGGAAACATTCAAAGAACATTCCCTGTTTCAGACCAACAGTTATGGCCTGCTTGCCCTCCTGTCTGCCTGCCGTCACACACACACTCATACACAAAAAGTGAGGAAGTTTGTGCGAGGCGATCCTAAGCAGTCACTAATTTGGTGCATGTTGGCATTTTGCTGTCTCACAGGAACACGGTCGGCTCTCTGGAGTGCTGCATTTTCCATCTGCAACAGAGGATTTAGCAGCAGCGTCTGAGGAGTAAGCCTGTGACGACTTCTGACACGCAGTTATCCCAGCAGACAGGGCTGAGAAATGGATTTCACAAATCTCACTATGGAAATGACAAGAAGACAAATTCATTTTTTGTTATTGTTTATTGGAACAACCATCATCCTTTTCACTTGTGACACATTCATTTTTACGATGGCAGTTATTCACAATACTCTATTATCACTACAAAAAGAAAAAAAAAACTAGTTGCCAGGGCAAATGCTGCTACGGACGCGTGGAGGTGTGGAAGTGTAGATAGATTGCTTTGACTTGGCCATTTGCCAGAACAGTTGGAGTCGCTGTGCACATCCTTATTGAATGGGACATTTTACGAGGCACGTCTGTCATTGGAAATAGCACAAAAACTGATGCTTTTCTTTTGACCTTTAATTGTCATTTTTTCAGCCGTTGTCCACCAAGGTTGGTGAGATGCGGGGAACTTTTAAAGTGGATCTTTGGTGACACAGGTGGGGGTAACGTCAATCAATTGGTGCTTGTGGGACCAAAGCGATAAGGATGAAGAAATATAAACACCTCACTGAATCTCAGTAATTTCTCACACTGGATTACACACAGTGATTATGTGTGCTTTTGTAATGATGCACACTCGTCTGAAGTAGAAATGGAAAGAGAAGGAACCAATCTGACTGACAGTAGGTGAGAAAGAAGAAAAAAAAACATTGCTCCTTCTTTTCTGGGTAAAAAAAGAAAAAAGGCATGAAAATGCTCTGATCAACAAGCCAGATGTCCCCTGCAGCTTACTCATGGAACAGCAAGCACACAGCTGAGCTTAAGGAAGAAAAGAAATGAGAAAAGCCTCAGCCTATCTTCCTCTGGCCGAGTGGCTCTGCTCTGCCCCTCTCCCTGCCTCTCCGCTCTCTCTCTCTCCCTTCTTTATTAAAGAGAAACACATGTAGTGTCCGGGCGTCCAAGTATGAAATTCAATTCTCATCCTCCAAACTGTGTTTTTATTAAAGCCGTTACTATCACAGCGAGCAGGCACGGCACAGCCGACTCAGCTTGATGCGGCTCAGCTGCATGGGTACGTACTGTACAAAGAGGGTAGGGGTCGGGGACGCCGGGGCAAGTAAGTACAGGGCGGTGGGAGGGGGTGGAAGGAAGTGGGGCGCTGCAGACTGTGGGCTGTCAGGCGAGATTTGGCCAAAAGGCAGCTCAGTCCCTCGCATGGTTTCACCAGGATGTGGCTGACTTGGGTTGGGCTCACCCCGCATGGGTCGGCACACACAATCAATAGAGAACAGGGCAAGGCTACAATCTTGATTAGACGATGTGTGTATATATGGCATTTCTCTCTTGTAAAACACTTGCCTAAAATATGACATTTCAACACTTGTGAATCTCTACACCTGTGCATCCATACACCTGTCTCTGTCTCTCTCTGTCTCTCTCGCCCCTCTCATTTTGTAAAGCGCCTTGAGATAACTTCTGTTATGATTTGGCGCTATACAAATTCAATTGACTTGACTTGACTTGACTCTTTTCAGTCACTGAGCAGCGGCATGACACTGATTAATTTGACATCCCGCTGCTTCCTCTCCCCTTATGTAACATGTCAGATTGGCCATGGAGTTCATCCATGGATGCACAAAGCTGCTATGGGAAAGACATAGTAATGATAATAATATTAGTTAAAAGATGGCACATATGGATAATACACTCATTTTCAGTTTAGCAATCATCCACATCCTTGACTTGGACAGATCAGTTCTGCAGCAGTACATTTGTTCACTGATCACATTCGTTTAAAAATCATTCCAGTACATCACCTTGTTTGAAAAGCAATGATCACTTTTTGCAGAATGGAAGCACACATTTGTTACAACACTGCCTAACACAAGTATGCTATATTTAGTGTGGATGTGTCTTTCGGTTTGTTTTTTTGTTTTTTTTTAATCTAGATGAGGAATATAAAGAGCAAAATGAGTGAATAGCCAATCCCTGTAAGGCTGTCTCTGCTTTGACTTTCCACCTTCTCCCTGCTGACAGTAAATACATATTCAAGGTCAGCTGACCCTGTTTATGCCTGAGAGAAAGCGCCGCTTTGTGGCTAAACCATTCTGACAGGCTTGCCCTTTTCCCACAAGGAAGACAAGGCAGAGAGGGGTGCCAGGCGGGTGAATGGTTTGAGCCACAGGTGGAAAGGGGTCGACAACCGCCAACCAGGGCGGGCAAAGGAAGGAGAGAGGAAAGCGGAAACTCCAAGGGGAGGTTTCTCTGGGATGCTGGGAAAATAGCACCGGCGAAAACGTCCTGGCGTGCAGCATTTTAGATTTCAGACTGACTGGTTGGCTTGTTGATTTGGTGGCCTGCTGCATGGCAGGCTGAGTGGTTGACAGTGCGCTTGACGGCCGTGAAGGTTGGCCGACTGTCTCGGTGGATGGGCCCTTGGCTGTCTCTGCATTCATAATTCATCCTCTGTATTTGATGATGTGGGTCAGGCTCAGTTCTGGCCTGCTGGGGCTGCGAGCAGCAACTGCAGCAGCATGGCACAGGCGGCAGCATCAAGAGTTCAGATTCAGATGTGGAATTTTGATCACTATTGGGTGGATATCTCCAATCTGACTGACAGAGACAATTGCTGAAAATTACACAGGAACAGCAGAAATTCCACGCCAGATTTCACATTAGGTAAATAATCGTCATCTTATGCAAAATGGATGCCAAAGGATGATGTCTCCGGTACTATAATTTGGATGCATAGTGGGAGCTGGTGAATGGCAGATGGAGAGTGAATAGTAATTTCAAAACTTCAAATTTCAGATATAATCATTTTATTATGAATAAAAGTCACAGGATACATTTCAATAGAGGCTTTCACAAAAGCGAAACAAGGCAAAAAAAACTATTTCTATTGGAGGATTAAGACCGTCATGACGCTGGTATGAAACGGTGTTATAGATAGATAGATAGATAGATAGATAGATAGATAGATAGATAGATAGATAGATAGATAGATAGATAGATAGATGAGCTTATGTATTTCCCCACTTCCCAACCAAATGATTGCATTGTCACATGTAACATGTCTGACACACACATTACATGGCCCCCTCTCCTTTTGCCGCTCTGCCTGTGACTGTGTTGCAGACAAAAATACGGCCCTTGATTTTGAATACTGAGATGTGCAATTATTTGGGAGATATCTTAACACACCAACATAGACACAAATTCACTATTTTTCATGGAAAAATGGGACACTAAGAAGACAATGGTCAGGCACAATAATCCCGCTGACTACGGCTGAGTTCTTGATATTTGTCGGTGACAGGCTCATATGCATAATCACTCTATGTCTATTCAGATCTTGATTAGTCCACAGGTGAAAGAATAGCAAAGATGCGGACACTGGAGCTGGTGCAGCGGTGTTGAGACAAAGCGCCATGAAGTAAACAGGTTACAGCATCGCAGACACACTTGTTTATATGCAGAGCCCAGAATGTGGCTGACTGGCATACGAGTTCTATTACAGCACATTTCCAGAGGAAGAGAGAGATGTCGAGGGTGCATTAGCGCGCACCTGTTATTTGTGTCCAAACCGGCACAGCACGGTGCCAGGTGAAATGGAATATGAATTGGAGGGATGCAGCGATTAATCATACCTCATGTCAACAATTTTACTGCATGTATCGACCGCAATCACACAAATGCGTCACCAGAGAGCAGAGTGCAGATGGCTACACCTGGTGGGAAAGCGTTGGCATTATTCGAGAGGTGGCGCAAACTCACCTGCCAGCATCATGTTGAAGGTACACACATTTAAGCTCAATTGAAATACATCCAGTGTTTATTTTTGGTGGCTTAAGGACATGTTTGTCCCAGAGTATGCTCAGTGTAGCAAATTATCAAACCCTCCACAGAAATTTTGGAGGCCAAATATGAACATGAGTGAGCCTTTGAGTCTGTGAGTGTTGTGGTTGATGGAGGCAAAGCGAGTCAAAAAGTGGACAAATAGAGGGGGCAGGAAAGTAAGAAAAGAACAAATGTTGTTCTATGTTTGCTGGCTGGGGATGGCTTGTTTTATGACGGGCATTTATCAAAAATAAGAGGCATAGCGTCCATGTGCCTGGGCTGCTGCTTTCATCTGCTCGGAGGGATTTAATCAGCGAGAGTGGAAAGATCTCATATCGTCTCACGGAGCATCTATGGAGAACAGACACTAAAGAGCTCCTATTAATCTTTACTTCATTACCGGCGCGCAGAAATCTTCACCATAATCACATTCAACTTTAATGAACTATGAATAAACTTTGATGCTAATCTAAATCTCTCTACTCCATCTGGGAGTGTTTCAGTAGAGGTGTGTCAGTGGTTACACACCGTCTGTAGCGGGAACTTCTTTCAGAATTTTACATTGGATGTCTGTGTGTATGTCTATGTCCAATGTCCAATACGTGTCTTCTTACTCAGTACTTACTCATGTTTTCATGTCTGTTTGGACAATATTGAACACTTGAAATATCTAAAAACTAAAATGTGATTACCTAAGAGGGAAAGCTGCAGATCGCTACGAGTGAACTGCTGTCGTGTTTCTTAATGGTTGCAGCTTTTTCACAACTAGGCCACTGTCACAAATTCATCATTCATTTATTCATTAATTTGTACTTGCTTGTTCCTGATAAGGTCGAGTTGAGGAGGTACCCTACATCTCTCACAGTTGGCTAGTGCACGCAGGGTGCACAGATGAGAGACAATCACACACACTCACACTCATTCCTAAAGACAGTGTGGCATTGCTCATTGATATTGGTATCGACATATTATATTTTGTTGGTGGGAGGGAACCGCAGTATGTGTAGACAGCCAACACACACACAGGGGACAACCTGCAAAATGCACCAAGGGGGCGCCCCAGCCAGGTGACTGAACCAGGGACCTTCTAGCTAAACACCACATCATTGTGTAGTACCCTCTATATGAAGTTGTGAAGGTCATTAAAGTAAAAAAAATGTGGTCAAAACATACAGAGAAGGAATTAGATAAATAAATACTTTGCCGAAAAATACTCCTATCGACAGTCAGAATCGACACCACAATTCTTAACTCCGCCGACTGGGACGCACATTTCATTTTCACTCTCTTGTTAACCTCATGAATCCCACACTTAGTGAGTCATGGCAGTCTTTGAACTGCTCTCCAGAATTTTTCTTTGCTAGTGGTGATCGCACATTAATCTGCAGCCAAAGTGTAAGAGATGGGCGTCCAATTAAAGGATTTGATGGCGGTGCGCCAAATCTGCACCCTACCAGGAAAGGTGGCATGAATCATGCAACTGAGATGAGCAGATATTTAATAGATTCATGAAATATGTCAATGCTTTTAGTCATAGCTGAATAGACGCCATTTATATCATCATAATGGGCATTCATGAATCAATGTAAAAATTTTGTTTACGGCTCCACCGTCTCCCACCATTCCACTCTCTGCTCTCTCGCTAGCTCAGGCTCGTGCCATCTCTTGCAGACGCCCTGCATTAATTCCAGATGAAGTGAGGAGATTTCCCCTGTGGCGAGACAGAGATGCTGTGATTAACACCAGAATGGTGGTGGGCTGGACGAGGAAGACCTGGGGATGGAGGAGAGGCAGAGGGAAAAAGAGGAGGGTAAGGCCGAGACATAAAAGGAAAAATTAGCTATCGTCAGGATTGCAAGAAGGGGAAAAAATGGATCATGTCATTGAGTCAGGAAATGAAAAAAATGGCAAACACCGTCATCCACCATACCAGGGTTGATCTGTGATGTGAAGGTTTTATTCACCCATAGAAATACGTGACAATCATGCACAGGTCAGACAAACGTCTGGAGGCTTCATCAAGGCCTCTTCCGCCACTGTGCTAACCTTATCTGCTGTGGCCTCAGCGCTGTTACCTTCACACATCCTCATAAATCTGTTGCCATCTGTATTTCACGTTCAATGCAAAAGTTGCTTCCCTGTCTACGTATGCTGCATCAGCATTGTGTGTTTTTCGCACAGAAATATTCATGGTCGAGCGTCCGTGAAGTCAAAGACAGTCAAATATTTCTTCTTGTTTATGGATTTAAGTTTCTTTGATAAAAGATTCAAGACTTTCATCGATGACGTACTCATTGATATGCAGTGAAATGAAAGATGTCAACAATGGTGAACTGAACTTTTCTGTCACTCAGCCATGAATCATCAAGAATGGTTTTGCTCCTGTTGAATGCTCTACAAACTGAATTCTGCCATTTAAGACACAAATGTCTCTCTCTTCCCTCTCTTTGTTGCTATCACCTCTCTCTCTTCTCTTTGTTGCTATCACTCATTCAGAAGTGAGGCTGTGGATCTGTCCGTCATCGTCAGAGGTCCGCAGCTCTCATCTAAATGTCCAAGCTCAGGAAGATGCCAAGAACAGTTTTCAGCTTGGGTGCATAGGATGGTGCAAGGTGCAAGTGGCGGTGTCGGCAGAGTCCAGCACCCGAAGCTGGTCCAGTCTAAATTGCTGACAGGCAGAGGGGAGACTGTTGATGGGAAGAGGACTGAAGCAGCCGGCTCGTGAAGTCCTCCAAGCATTGTTTCAATATTGATGCGGTTACATCACTCGCTACCCTCCGACCCACAAGCAAGTCAGCACACCATCACTTTTACCCACTGGCCAAAACAGAACTCTCATGTGTGTGCCGAGCGGGGGTGAATCTTATTTGAGGTTGTGTGATGCAGGTGCAAACATGGACCAAACAGGACCTGGTGGTTTTCTCCCCCACATGAGAACCCAAACTTTTTGTTGAATATAGGCAGATTTGTTGCGATTGTTTGTAAATGTGTGAGGCATAGAAGAGGTGGAGAAGGAATTTCTGAGTTTTTATTTTCTCTGGGGATCATTTTCCCTTCTTTCCAGTGTGATCAGCGACTTTAAAAAAAAAAGGGTTACATGACAGCGGCTTACTTTGAATGGCGACTGCCTCCCATTAGGTTGATTCTAAGAGGGAGTGATGGTGATGGTGAAACCTTCCTGAGATCTGGCTCCTCGAGACAGCCCAGGGCTTGAAAGGCTAAAAATAGTTTGAGCAACAATGTTGCCAGTGCAGGAGACAAAATGTTTCAAGCAGAACTTTCTATCTGTTAGTTTAATTCCAGGAAAAGACTGATAGTTCACCCAAATAAGTCAGTTCCTTCAAAGTGAGAGATCTTCTCCCTTTTCCGTTGTGATTCCGCGCTATACAAATTAAATTGACTTGACTTGACTTCCGTTTTCATTCAGAGTCCAGTGTGTGTCTGTCTGCTGAGGAGGAGATAGCTGAGTTTCTTTTTTTTCCTCGAGTTTCCGATCTCTGCAGATGCAGCGATCTTCAATCCCTCTGCTGGTACTCCTCTTTGTCCTTCCTTACCCAAGTACAGCAAATCATCACTGCTTTTTGGCCCCACTTATGCCAAATACAACCATGTCTTTTAATTTCAGCCTCTCCTGCTTTTTTTTCCTGGCGTCTTTCTTCATCCACCTTGAATTTCCTCCTCTTCACATCTCTCACCTTCTCCTCAGATCACGGCGTCTTTCCTCCACGACCATTAGCAACAAGATTAGCCGTTTAGCTGACTGACTGGTTCATATGACAGAAAGAACTGAATCCCACAGTTCCAACACCAGCAGATAATCCCCCTCAGTAGAGCCAGCGGTCCCCTCTGGAACAATGCTCTCATTTACACCAGAGTGACCCTTAACATAGTGCAGGAAAAGGGTTGAAAAAAAGGTTGGGGAAAGGAGGAGGGAGAGGAACGAGCTCAAGACCTAAGGAAGTGGAGCTAGCTTGATACAGCTATCGGCACGAAACAGACCTGGGAAAATACAGTTCACAGAGGATTGTTGATTTCTTGGCACTGTTCACCCGTTTCTAACACAGAGGGGTATGAATAGAACAAGAGCAAGAATAGCGTGTGTGGAATTGTGATTACTTTCAGCCTTTATTTTATGTTTCTGGGGGAAAAAAAGTGAAAGTTTGATCTCCAGACTATGCCAGAAGAATTAAAAGCGTACACAATTATCCAACAGCAACCCCCACACAGCCCCCACACACACTCCTTCACTGTCACCCCCCCACCCACACACACACACGCGCATACACACACGCATACACACTCGCACAAACGCTGTGACACCGTGACACTGGAAACCTCACGGCTGCATGTCCATCCTCATCCTGTGATTGGTGCCAAGACAAATGCGACAGCAGCTGCAAGGCCCAAACAAGAGGGTGCATTATTAGCTTCAAAGCCGCAAGCGCTGGATGTACTATACTCACTCGCCATGCACTGCCAGCGCAGTCAGGGATCCATTTGGGAGGCTGTCAGAGCGTAACTCCAGCCACCCAAACTGAACATGTGTCCGCAACCATGCTGTCTGTTTTCCATTGCTACTTACAACAGGCATTAGCTTCATTGGTAAGTTTCACTCAGGTTAGCCAGCTAAGGCCTCTGTATTTTCTCCTCACACACACATACACGCACACTCACCCAGATGCAATGTGTTCTCAACAAAGACATACTGTCCCTCAACTTTTTTCTGAATCACCTTCATCACATTTTACTTGTTGAAGGATCTTCCTCGTCCAACACCGCTGGCTGAGAAGCAACAAATGAAAGATGGCTTGCCGCTCTTCCACCGCCTGTGTGGCAAGCATCAATGGAAACAACCTTGCCGCTGCCAACGTCGTGGCAGCTCACGCCGTGATCAAGGGTTCAAACTCAGGTAACTTTGACTCAGAGGGCCTTCATTAGGTATCCAGCCAGACGAAGACTCACATTCCCGCTCCGTCTCGCTCTTCAAACTTGACCTCGGTTCGCTATTAAGGGCTAATCCACTGGCTCAGGGGTCATCCCAACAACACTGCTCCATGGCAGTTTGCCCCGCTGCATCATGGGAATAATGACACCAGTTGAAAGGCTCCTGCCTGCTCTGCTTGTGTGGGTTTTTCTAGTTGCCCTGACTTAAAAAAAAAAAAAAAGAAGAAGAGGCAAAGAAGCAGTTGTTTCCATGTGTAGGAAGGCACAAATGATCATTTCACCTTATAAGTCTCCTTTGGACCACAGACTAAGGCAAATGCCACCACATTTCTATTTCGCTGATGTTTAAGCGGCCTTCAATGAACATGCCTGAGCTATATTCATTGACGTCACTTACAGTATGTGACACACCCCTCGTTGCTCTGTGGTGCGCTGGCTTTTCGTTGCAGGTGTTACTGATGTACAACCTATTGAATCCCAACAAGAGGTGACCAAAGGCAGCAGCGCTTCATTTTGAGAGCAGTGGTTCTTAACCTTGTTGGAGGTACTGAGCCCCACCAGTTTCATATCCTCATTCACCAAACCCTTGTTGAGTGTTGAGTTAGGTGTTTGTCTTGACCTTAGCCAAACCCCTGTGACTGATTCACTGAACCCCAGGGGATTGATCAAACCCAGGTTAAGAAACAGTGTTTTCGAGGTTTGATTGTTTGTCATTAATTATTTTAACAGCTGTAGCATACCAGTTGAATCCAAGAAAAGGTGGAGAACTTGCCAAATACAACAATAAGTGGCTCCTGAGTCTGAAAAATCCTTAAATTAGAATTATGTAAATCAGGGGGAAGAAAAATGTTCCTTGGAAGTTAAAGAGGTGCTCATTTTGGACCATGTTATGCATGGGTTTATTCTAATTAAATTTCATTTTGATGAAGTTACAAAATTAAACTTAAGCTTGGTATTTTTTTTGGAGGGATTCATATCTAATAATCCACAATTGCAAAAGGTTTTTAAGGCCACAATCAGGATTGTGCAGCTTTGCCAAAAAACTTTCACAAGAAACCTTCACCTGTGGTTATCTGTCTTTCTTTACAAATGGAATAATTTAGACTCTATAAAGAACAGCCTCAGTATTCAATGGTGGACTTTGAGCACCCAAATACACAAGCAGGGAGCTGATGCAGCCAGAAACCTCACAGCTGTTTAAGTATTCATTGATTCATTAATATTAACCAATAACCTCATCAGATGTTTGCTGATGGACACCTCATTTCTAGTGGACTGCAGAGGATTTGTGTTCCCCATGTGTTTTCAAGGTTTCCTTTTTTTTTTTTTTAATTTCCAGCACTGACTGCGGAACATCCTTTAATCTTCACTTTTTACCGTCATCTCAGCTATGACCCTCTGAAATAAAACCACTGATTTGCTTTTGACACAATAAATGTCCATGTTTAAATCCTCTATCATACACAAAACTCCAGACTGCTCCATCTAATGTGACTGTTTACATCTGCCACAAATCAGAGCTGGGTCATTTACGAGTGAACGATGAGTGGGCGCATCGCAGCCACTCCACTCATTTTGGAGGAGTAATTCACTGGGATGGTCTGTGGGTCCCTACCTGTCAGTCAAACCTCCATTAGCGTCAGCTTAGCGGGGTGACTTGGGATCCACAGCTGTAGATGTGGATTGGAGATGACAGCACAGCGTTTCCTCCTCAGTGCACACATCTTCAATCCATGTGTAGATTCGCCCTGTGCCGCTGAACCC